>JAAGKR010003354.1:0-75883 GCA_011419295.1 Clarias macrocephalus | reverse complement strand
GTGTGTGTGTGTGTAGGTGTGTGTGTGTGTAGGTGTGTGTGTGTGTAGGTGTGTGTGTGTGTATGTGTGTGTGTGTGTATATGTGTGTGTGTATGTATGTGTGTGTGTGTGTGTGTGTGTGTGTGTGTGTGTGTGTGTGTGTGTGTACTCCTACTCCATTCAGGTAGATGACTGCACGGCCATCTATTTGATCCACGCGTTTCACAGCTCCATCAGTCGACTAGAGTAAAAAGATTGACAGCAAAACTTGAGACAAGCGCTTGTGTATAAACATTTAGACGTGTTTGTATGTTACACTTAAACATTTGTGTAATCACATTTGTGTTGCTGTTGACGTGATGCACAGACGTCTCGTTCACGACGAATCCAGAAAGAGGCTTGACATCGATGACCACCATGTTGGTCTCCGAATGCTTGCCGTTATACCTGAAATAAAAAGATTAATCACCACTTGTGTTCTCTTCATTTGTCCTAAACAATCTGACTAACACACTTCACATACACTCGTGTCAACTTTTTAAACCTTGATTCTAAAATTTACGAAAAACTATTCCAACATTATCCACAAATGAAGCTTATTTATTTATGATAATACTGAAATAAACCACAACAAATCTTCTGTACATCTTCACTCATGTTTAACTAATGAACAGTTTTACCTCTGATAATCAGAACAATCCATCCAAGCATATATACATGCACACACACACACACACACACACACACACACACACACACACACACACACTGTATACACACACACACACACATATATATAAATATTATTACTGTTAATATATATATATATAAACTTCTGTGTAATAGTAATAATAAAAAAGATAATTAAATATGTTAATTAATAAATATACAGTTAATATAAATCATGCAATAATTGCATATATTAATAACGATAATTCTTGATTCTAGTCTTTTAGATTAAGCATTTGCCCTGGAACTCACACGACAGCAACCACCAGTTCCAGAGATGGATTTTGGACGCTGCAGTTTCCAGACGCGACGGCCAAGATGAAAAATGGAGAGTGTGCATGAGGAATAGCAGGAGGGACGAAGTACTGCAAATTGAACTGAAAGGAAAAACAAAAAGGCCGACAGTCTCTCTGAGAACCTGGTTAATTTACGAAGAGACTGAAGTGAGTGACGTGTGAAGCGCTGAGACACTGACCTGCACGTACACACAGCCTTTGCCTTCTGCACTAATGCTGTAATCACCTGAAACCTTCTGCAGCTGAGTCTCCTGATACAGCAGCCTGTTACTCTGAGTGATGTTAAACGTGTTCTTCAGTCCTGATGGTGATGTTACAGTGACAGTTACAGCTCCTTGTGGACTGTAGGTGGCGACACTGTACTTCGCCAGAGCCTGGAGAGCCACCACAGTGTCCTAGATGAAGGAGAAAGAGAGAAGAGATTTAACCCTTTTTACATTCGACTTTTCAGGTGAACCAGTGGGAAACGGGTGCGGATGATGACGGATGATCAGGCTGGAGATTAGTACACTGGTGATGCTGAATGCTGAGGAGTTGAGAACAGACGAGAGGGGGACTGGGGTTGCTGCTGACCAATTTGCAAAGGCGCAAACCAAACTTGGCACAGACATGGAAAAACTGTAACGTTACATTTTGGATAGATGGGAGCTCCTTTACTGTGAGGCTGATGATGTTAGAAGATGTGCACCTGTTTAGATTTGAAGCCCCCGAAGGCGTTCTGCTGCTGGGAGAGCCAGGAGACGATGCTGGCGCTGTAACTCAGATCAAACCCTGGCAGTTTAGGTCCTGACATCAGAGCCAGAAGCACATATGATGTCATCTCCACCTCCAAAGAGTCCGGCGCCGACCCGTCGTTCGCTCTGCTCCAGTGCCTCCCACCGCCTGAGGGAGATAGTAGACATGTCCTCAAAATCGCCGACTCGTATTCCTTCACCAAGCACCAACACATTATACGCCAACGATTACACACACTCACCAAGGCAATGTCGACGTTTCTCAAAATGCTCAAGACAGCATTGAATCAGATGAAAATAAACATTCAAAACAACATTCTCCGAACTTTTCAGGTACTGTATTAGCACACTGCCGTCCATTTACTGTAGACTCCAACATTCTTTAATAAAACTAGCAGATCATTCCAGCAAAATCATCCATGAAGGAATCCTCCAAAGAAATATTTAACAACAAATGAGAAGCAAAACCAGCAACGCTTCAACAATAACAGTAATGACGTTCCTGAACAGTGTTTAACACACCAGCATTGGCCGACAGTTTTGTCCTCCAACAAACACCAACATAAAATTCATGTTTTTGAATCAGGATTGAAAAGGCACTTTTTCTGCCTCTGAAAAAAATCCATGCTAATTGCTGTTCATGCAGCCCACACGACCCGAACCTGCCAGTGATTTGTACTACAGCTTGAGCTTTAAATGATCGGACAAAGTCATGAGACTGGCATTTTTATATTTCATATGACTAAAGCAGGCGCATCAAACCTGAGACTTTGGAATTTGAGTCCAGGTTTGTAATGAGTGTCGTCCTCATCAACTCATCTCCAGCGAGGGTGAAGGTGTAGAAGAGGAGAGCTTTGGCGTAGGTGGATTTCACCTGAGGGTACGCGTTCTTCAGGCACGTGAGACTCTTGCTCACCACGGGATCCTGCCGTACAAACAGTAGATTAACGAATGTGCAGTATTATTATACTATTATACTAAAGAGCAAATAAAATGGCTTCTTGGTCAGTTTAACAATTCTAATGATGCAGTATCCAGTGACCTTCAGTAAATTTCCTCAGTGAAACAGTTTCCTCACCGTAATCGTGTAATTGAGCTCCAGCATGGCAGCCGTGACGTACGCCGAGAGGGTCACCTCGTAATCCACTCCTCCCTGATAGAGGAAATTGAACTATTACTTTGTTCATTCTTATAACCGCACAGGAAACTGCTTTTTTCAGAATAAACTCTGACCTCTAAGTTGGTGTTGATGAGTCCCACTGAGGCGAAGCATCCGTTATCCAGCTGCTGATGCTCGAGCCAGGACTTCGCCTCATCCACGTACGCCTCATCTATATAGATGTATCGTTTTGCTTTTCCAAAAGACTTCATCACAAATGCAGTCAGCCTGAAAACACACACACACACCCACACACCCACACACACACACACACACACACACACACACACACACATAGACAGAGGTTCCAAATAAGGCACTAGAATCAAAATCTTTATCTGGAGAGTAAAAAAAAAAAAAAAAAACATCACAGAACTCTATTTGAGTTCTTTATAAAACAGTTATCAGCTTTGTTGATGTTTACATTTAGTTGTTTATTGATAAATGTTTCCTTCATTCATCACTGAAATCAAGCCATGAAAAATTAACTGAACAATGCTGATGAGCTGATATAAGCTTGTGTATAAATAATTAATATATTAATTGAGTTGCCATCGAACATTCATACCAATTAATCCACCTCATTTATAATGAATTGTGTTATGATCATAAATTTATTAAGACGTGTACAACAAATTATTAAACTGTTGAGCAAATATCATTTAGCGCTTGTTGAGTCAAGTCGGGTCACGTAGGCTTTTATTGTTATTTCAACCATATACAGTTCAGTACAGAGTGAAGCAAAACACGGTGGACACCAAGGAAATTGATGCTTTTGATGATCTTGACGAACAGAGGGGGTGGGGCTGTCCCAGGAGGCTTAGGGCACACGGTCGGGTACACCCTGGACAGGGTGCCAATCCATCGCAGGGCATGTTCAGTGCAGATATGCGTTAATTATCCTACATCAACCTTAACATGAATATTTTGTGTATACACACAAACCCACACACAACATACTGCAGAGTTCTGATTGGTCGATTAATATTTCAGAGCAGCAGTCCTGACAGAGGGTCACCCCCAGCTTCATTGCTGCTCCAGAAACCACTGCTCTCCAAAGGATCGACTGCCAGTATGGTGTTTGCAGCTAAAACTAAATCCAACATTGCCAGCAATGGGCTCATAGCCAGAAAAATGGGCTTAAGTGGATATAATTTTTTTCAAAAGAAGCATCCGGAATGTGTCGTCTGGGAAGAAAAATCGATGGAGGTAATCCTACATGAGGTTTTTTTTTTTTTTTTTTTTTTTTTGTGAGGCTGGACAGATTAATCATTAGGATGAAAAACACTGCTTCGTTTGCTAGAATCCCGAAAGTGATGCACACACAGGCAAAACTTACCACGTGTTTCCAGAAGCGTCACTCATCCCCAAAGGACTGTAAGACCCGTCAGGGTGTTTGTAGCTCAGCTCTCTCTGATAGGCTGTGATAGGATGGGACAAACACAAAAAGCCATGGTGGAGCTTTATTATTACAATTTTAAAAAGAAAGTAAAGACAATAACTCATATCTAATCATTATCATTTTAACACTAAAATATATTACCCCTAGACGAGTCTGAAGTCCACCAGCCAAACATATTATTTCTTTACTGCTGAACAGCTGAGAATTTTGCACATTTATAAATTGCCTCCCTTTTCATTTTGTGTACTTGCTACAATCCTGGAGTGGAGAGAAATGTTATATGAGGATTCCTCACCGCTCATGAGATAAGCCTCGGCTGTGGTCCTGATCTCCGGCATGAGCTGGTTGGTGCTCTGCAGGTACTCCAGGATGAAGAGGTTAGGGGTGAAGAGCACCATGTTTTGATCTCCACGGCTGTGCGGCTTGGCCAGGAGACTCACCAGGTTGTGTAGGGCTTTGCCCATCAGATCCCCTGCAGAGAGACAGCGTTAGGACAACCTTCATTTATCTTTAGTTTTGACTGGACCGGGATTAGTGGGTGTTTCAAAAAAGGTTCAGTCTGTGCTTTTGGCAGACAGTCATAGGATCATATTGTGTTCGCCATGCAGACTGGTTAAAAAGTTGGCACACTTCTTATTGAAAACTTCAGTTTCAAAGGTAATAGAGTACATCATAAAATAAAAAAATTTAAAAAAGGTTCCTGCACCTTAATGGGGAAAAATCTTTCATCTATTAAAATATTATCCTTATAGATGTTTTTGTCTCGTTTATAAATTAACGATTATGTTATATGTATTTAATCAAAATCATTCCAAGTGATGAAATAAGAACAGTCCTATTCCTCACCCATCACAGAGACGGAGGCTACGGCCGAACCATTCACGAACACACTCGGCAGGGTTAGTGAGACCGTCTTCTCAACTACACCTTATAACAGAGAGTCAAAGGAAATAAAAACTTTGCACATCCTGTACAGAACCACGGCCGGGGCCCCTAATTTCACCTGGATCAGTTTTAAGTGATGAAATCACAAACTGAGACCTCAAGACTGGAATTAGGAATCCCCGCTTTGGCAAAGGCCACAAAACTGGTTTACAACAGGCATTTTGCATGTTAATACAGAGTAATGAGAAGGTGTGTATGAAGGAGATGAAAGAGTGACGTGTGTCTGTCTGACCTGGTGGGCAGAGGAGCATGTTGTGCGCTTCACTCTGAGCGGTTCCTTCAGCCTGTAAATGGCAGCAGAATAAAAATATAGTGCACTTTTCCCCCCCAAAAGTTAATTAACATTAATAAACATTAATATTTACACTGGACAGGTTCATCATTTTCAGAGCTGGGTTTTGTTGCTGCTTAAGTAATTTTTCCATATGTTAAACCTACTTGTGTGTAGTTCATTTTAATATTGTACTTCTGACATGGCAGATCTTTAATATATATAAAATCTGCTTTTAAATATGGATATCTTTTTATTTTGTTGTGAAGATCTCTTGACTCATTGTCATTATCGAGGTTTATTATCATTTGTTGAGTTAATATGATTATGAGTCAGTTTGACTGGCTACTTTAATTACACTGGATTAAATTTAATCTCTAATATGACAAAATAATCAAATCTAGCAATAATGTGTCCTGTGAAATAAAAGAAGAAAAAGTACGAATCTGATCACCTGCACGAGCAGTGTTTGAGTAATCGAGTCGATGTATCCTTCCAGTGGTGCGCTGACTGCACACTCTTCACACGACGCCTGCACGGCCTCCGCCGTCACATGGACGCTCACCTTGCCTAGGAAACACACAGTACTGGACGCTATTCTCACTAACCAACCTGCTGTAAATCACCTTTTTACATCCTATAATTCATTATAAATAAAATATTTAAAAAAAGAAAAGAAAAAAATAACCTTTAATGTTTGAGAAACACAGTTATTGAATCCTTTCTGATTTGCCTGTTCTTAATTTGGTCATGTAATTACACCGTGTATAATTTGTTTTGTCTCACGTGTCACATCTAGAGTGGCCAGTTTTTATTTCGCTGCACATTTTTAACTTGGAGAAGACATTTACTGGAAAAGAAAAGTAAGTAATGTAACTCTTTACACTTTAGAAATGTGTAGAAAGGTCCTGTTCCTGCAATCTGAGCGTCATGTTTAGACGTTTTGACGTACCCAGAACCAGTGGTGTGATGGTCCAGGAGAATATCCAGCTCTCCTCAGCACACAGACAATGTGTGTAACTGATGCTATCATCAGAATGTGCTGAGAACTTTTGCGAGTCAGCCAAAGTCACCTTCACCTTTAACACACACGGTTTTCATTTTATTAACTGACAATTGCTAGGCTCTTCTTTTAAAATAAATATTCTAAACTCTAGTAACAAATTACTGCGCCTGCCCACATGTGTTTAAGAAACCTTTAAGGAAATTTAAATGTATTCTCCTAATACTGTGATAAAATAGTAAACTTACTGTACGTGTGAAAATAAATATTTGGGTTATACGGAACATCTCAGCTCACCATCACGCAGCTCTGGAGGGTGTTGAGGACGGTGGCCTTGAGTGTGAACACTTCTCCTCGGATGACGGAGCTCGGCATGTGGAGACTCACAAAGAAAGGCTGGGAGGCCGCGAGCTCGGTGCTCGGGGCGACTCCGAACCCGACAGGTGATGTACAAAACGCTCCAGCCTGCCACATAGTGATGGAGTCCGGGACTGTTTTATTAACGCTCACCACTCCGGACTCACTGTGAGAAAATTAACATCGACTTGGTAAGACAAACTTATTCAGGGAAATGAAAAATAAAAAGGACAAAATTAAAACACACACCTGATTGAATAAAGATCCCAAATCCAGGTATTAAGCAAATGTTTGTGGATCATAACAGCTGGTCGGTTGGAACGTGAGCCACCGGAAGCGGATTCATGAGTGACGAAGACTGGGGCTAAAGCTTCTGCAAATTAGGATAAACTCAGGTTCATGAATATTTGGACCTCGACAAAGTTGTGGTTATTTAGCTTGATTTGGCAGTATACTGAAATATTAATTAATTAATTAGCAACACTACAATATTTTGAGAGTAATTGTTTAGACGTAAGCTGAACAAAAGGTGGAGAATTGAATTCTCTTAACTTTCAAAATAAGGATCAAAGAGCTGTGATTTGCAATGAAGTAAACCATCATTAGGCTGAATTTTTTTGATGAACCCATCAGACCGATAGAAAAATCACAAGGTATGGCCCACTCGACTATTTGGTAAGTTTGTTTAAAAATAATAATAAAGCAAAAACAGTATTAATGATGAGCTTAGGACCACTAACAGGCCTGAAGGATATACTGAATAACGAAAAAAAAAAAAAAGTATATATTCTTTCCATTAGCTTCAGAATAGATTATTACAACAAAAACAACCTGATCAATTAAGACTGATTTCTAACTTTAGACACCCTGTTCTATATTGGATGAGGATGGGTCTGACTCAAGATTTCTTCCTCATGTGCTCTGAGGGAGCATCATTGCCTCTGGAATACTAATTACAAATAAACTAAGAAGGATATAATAGAATATGTGGTATATCAGTTTTATTTACATACATACACACACACTGTAGGTTTCCATAAAACTGCTTTGTGACAATGTCAATTGTTAGAAAGCCAAACAAACAAAACATAATAAAGCTGAAGTTTGTTCTTTGAGCTTATATATCAATGTTAACTCCATTGTACTGCTATAGACAACTTACCTAAGAATAGCTTCGTGTAACAGCGTGCAAATATTTATAGATCCGACTGTAACATACATGTATTAAGTCAAAAAGGACATGTGGCTGAGGACGAGCACTTACCTTTCATATACAGCAGACCATCCACACTACCTGAACGATTCCTCACGTCTGCATTGGTTATCATCTGGACTCCGATATACTGAGGGAGACAAAGTAACTTAAAATCACTTTACTTTTCCTAAACATAATTATACTGTAATTAATAAAGAATGACACCTCATACATTTTTATCACAACAACAACAACAAAAAAAAGAATGTCCTCTTACTTTAAAGGTGCTGGACACATCCACCTTCTCAGAGTTTGATTTCAGTGCTTGTGCTGCGAACATGACATATGGGTTGCTCGAGCACAGTGTCGAATCCTCATCATCGATTTTGGGTGAATATCCTGATAACGTCTGGACAGGTAGCATGTTGAACACCTGCAATAATGGGATGTGACATCACTTCTTATGAAACCACCACTGTGAACTCTTCGATCTCTAGCATTGTAGATTCCTGTTATAACTACCAGTAAGAAGTATATTTAAGACAAGACAAAGATACTGTGCATCATTTAAAATAAAACAGCATTCAAGGTATGTGCTATTACATTTAGCATAATTTTTTTTACTGTAATTAATACTGTATATATAAAACCTCTTTCAAATTAAAATATTAATTACCAATTTGACTGCAATACAGATTTTTGAACTTCATTTATTTTGTGTGTCCCTAATTATTTAAATATCTGTTGTTTTCTGAGTCTTTAATAGGACGGCGTTTCTTTTAATGCAGTCAGATTTCTGGCTTTGTTCAAACTCCCAGGCCAAAGCTGATTTTTGGCGTATCAGGATTGGAATCAGTTTGGAATCCGATTGCTGTGACTTAAAGGTGGTCCTCAGTTTGGATGCTCTACCTGCTCAAATCAGACTTCAAACTGTCCGTTATGCCGCTTGCAATGTGATGTGGAAGGTCAAGTTCATACAGTCATATGGTATGGATGTGGATCCATGGTTGAAATGGAAAAAGTACACCCCACTAATTAGAGTCATCAATGTGCAGCTGGTAGAACAGTATAAATCTTCTGGCCTCTGAAAATAACTCAACATACAGACTCTATTGTCAGAATAGCTGGCAACAAAAGTGATAACAGCTGTACATCTTTAACCATGCAAAGTCACATGACCTAATGTTCATGTGTTTGTCAGTGGACGAGTAAGTGTGTCTCCAGACCTGAACCCTATTGAGCACCTGTGGGCCGAAGCCTGGTGTGTCTGACATCCAGCAGCTCCGTGATATCGTTATCGAGGAGAGGAAGAGGATCCCAGCAACAACATGTGCAGCTCTGGTGAAGTCCAGGCCCAGGAGGATTAAGGCCGTGATAGAGAACAACGATGCTCACACATCGTTGTTATCATGAACTTCTCCTCAGTAGCAAAATACTCTAAGTTTTAGTCTTGCTTTCTTAGGATGGGCATCATGACACTTTGGACACAGTTTTGACATGTGCACTTAGGGTGTACTCATTTTCGTTGCCAGTTATTTAGACAATAAACCTAAAAATAAATGTTAAGTTATTGTTAGAGGACAGTAAATCTGTACTGCTAAAAATACAGTACAGTTCACATTATGACAAGCTGCACATTAACTAAAGTATATCTAATTTCCATTTCTGTAGTATTGTCCCTAATAAAATGGCTGCTGAAATGTGAGGGGTGTACTAACTTTTGAAGCTTGAATATACACACACACACATATATTTTCTTTTAACCAAAGGACACACACATGTTGGATGTTGAGCTCATTCTGTGGTTGCTGCCTCAGTAGACTCTGATCGATGGCCTTTACTGAACACAGTGAACCTGGAGCGGCTCTCAGCACCAGTGACGTCTGAGCACCAGGGAGTGCAGTAGAAGGTGAAAAATTAAGAGAAACCTGAAGACCACAACAAACAAAAACACCTTGGGTTAGACTATGCTGTGTTTGTTTATCAATTTCACTTATCATACGTCATGACAGAGTATCTGTGGTCATCATTAAGGTAAATTAATTTCTTGTTTAGTCAATAAACTCAATTATGAAATTTGAAATGAAAAATGAAATTTATGACTTTTTGATTTTTGATTGTTGACTTTGTCACAAACCTAAACCTGCATATTACCCTGAGAATGTGAGCCTAATGATGGCAGGTTTCTGTTATTAACTCCATGGTCTTTCTTGATTAAAATGTTTTTTTTTCTACAATGTAAAGCAATGCTGAAGGCGTCTAAAAAAGTGCAATAATCTCCTTTGAACAGTTGATATTGAGATGTATCTGCTTCTTCTGCTCTGTAAAGCCTCATAACGGCTATAAACTGAGGTGCTGTTTGTTAACTGGTGAAGCCGAAGCTCTAAATGAACTCCTCCTCAGTAGCAAAATACTGTAAGTTTTGGTCTTGTTTTCTTAGGATGGTCATCATGAGAGACCGTTTCATCATGTAGCTTTTTTTTATGCAAACATAGACTTTACAATCACATGGGAACAACAGACAAACATGAACAAACAAACAACAAAACAAACAACAAAAGGTATCAATAAACTCATCATGGTGCTTGATGAGTTCTGCAAATGCACTTGACAATACTGTTCTTACAGGAACTGAGGAACTGTTCTAGAACAGCTGACCTTCATGGATTAACTGGCTTAACTGTATTCAAATAACTGACTGATGACATTAGGTTGCTTAATTATCCAATGTCGTGGGTGTTATTTCATACTTTTGAAAAAAGTCCAGTATTATTCTAATACTATATATGTACAAGATGAATCCAAAGTTTTAACTGGTTCTGTAAATAAATTACAAAGCTATTTAATACTGTCCAGGTTTCTGACCTTGTTAGCCAAACACAGCTGAACTTTGAGGTTTGCGCTGTCTGCTACAACCTCACCACTGGGAAGGATCGTGTACAGGACCACCTGAGCAACTGGGGTCATTTGTAGCATCATCTGCATGGTCACCACCAGGTTGCCTTTGTGCTCTGCTACACAACAGAAAAGAACGAGAGTGTAAGTCAAGAAATAATAATAATTTAAAAAAAGAAAACGAGAATGTATGTGACAAGAATTATTAATTTTTTTTAATCTTCAAAACAGACTCTTATAAAAATGTGTACTACATAGTTAATATAGCATTTCCCAGCAATTGTGGCAACTGTGGAGTTTATCCATGGAGTGATTTTAATGCACCTGATCCAGGGTTGATGGCTTCTACGATACGTCCTTGTTGAACTAAATGTCCTTTATTCATCACCTAGACATGGATTGTAATGCACTAAATTAGATTTCTGGGGAAAAACTTACTTTAAAAAATCAGGCATGATGTTAATGTTAATGATGTACATTAAGTAAGGAGTAAGGACTTATTTTCAGCTGCACTCCTGTGAACATCATGAGTGAGTGCTGTAAAAGCACTTTTCATCTCGGAATAATATTAATAATAAATAATAATAATAAATCATTGCATGTTATAATGTTATAGAGGAAGCCAAACACACCATGTAGAAGAAGGATAAGATGTTCTGGTTGGGTCTGAGCTCGCTGTTGTGTATCATGTACTGAGCCCTGATGACGCCATTTTTATTGCAGCTGTAAAGCATCGAGCTGGTCCTTATTTTAATAAAACTCAGGCTCTTGGAGTAGAAAGGCTGGAGGTAGAGGGATGCAGTGGGGTAGTAGGGTGTGAGCTGATTTTCCCCACCGACAAAGACTGTGTCAGTTGTTTCATACTTTGCCTATATTAAAAAAAAATACATTTTTTATTTGGGTACAAGATTATTTTTTTACATGAACCATAAAAAACTTCCAAATTTATTCCAAATATCCAATTTATTACAATAGAACACTGACAATACACATGATAAAATGAGCTAATGTGTTATTCAACAACATCCAATGGTGTTTGTTTTTTAAATGGATAATGATTTATTTTTTCTTTTACTACACGTTAATCAAATAAAGAACATTTTTTTAACCGTTGCCATTCCAAAGGTTAGTGGTGTAAGAGAAGTTAAATGCTTGGTGTTATAGGGAACTATCAGGGAAACAGCAACCGGGTGGTGGCAATATATATAGACTTCACATACCTGAAGTAAGACTGGCTCCAGACCCCACAGGTCAGTGATGAGGGAAAATTTCGCAATCCCTTCGTAATTTGTAACTAGCTTCCGCACTGAATTTAATTTTTTACTGTATCTTACAGTCAGGTACACTGCTTTTCTTTCACTGGGTTTGGAGTCATGGCGGGTGACTTTAATCTAAAAAAGGACAGGAATATTGGAAGACAAAAAAATTCAACTTACATGCCTTGACTTAATCTTGAACAGAACATTTTTTTATTAAAACACAGTTTTCACAACATTACATCTGAACTAATGAACTGGATTCACCTAGTCAGTAAAACAGCTTATTTCATGTTATGTAAATAAATGCTTCTTTATGTTGTATTCATTACATACCATAGTGCAGTAGTTATACAAACATAAGCTGATCCGGCAATGACATTTTTTCTGGTTTAATTCCATAGTTAAATAATTTACCTAATCGAGCAAAAGGTTTGAGCTAATTTTTAGAAAATCCATAGAGTATGAGGGCTACGACCCTAAGATTGGCACAGCTTCAAGGCTTCATGTTAGCTTTTGTTTATTATTATTATTATTATTATTATTATTATTATTATTATTATTATAAAGCAAATATGGTGAATTTAGGTAAATTAGGTCATCAGATAAAATGGACTAGATAAGATTGAATTGTCGATTTTAAATAGAATCTTAATAGCCAATCAATGATTTCAAGGTGTTGAAACAGCGGCCGACTTGTTTTCTATTTTATATTACTTGTACATAATGTCAATTTTACAGCCAAAAGTTTTCTATATTTTCTATACTGTAAAATTTGTTATTTTATTATATTCTTTTTTCATACTTTATATTCATCATTTTATTTCCTTTCATAGTTTATTTTTCTCTTTATTACTGTATTTTATTTAATATTCCTAATTATAATACTCTATTCTTTTAAAATATTGTTAAAGCATTTCACTGCACATCATGTATGTATCATGTAACAAGGTTTTATTCCATGTGTTTCTTTGAAATGTTGCCAAAAATATCCCAATTCACCTGATTTCACCTTAGACTTAAATAAAATATATGTGTCCATATACAATTTATATTAAAGTTCAGGAAAATAATTACCATTCCTTCATAAGCCATTCCTAACTTAAATGTTTTTGGTGAATCCTCAAATGAAAGCATGACCATAGTAGCTGTTATAGCACAGCTGGCTGAACCAGTCACAATCACTCCTACAAGATAAACACAGCATTAACACAAACATAAAACTATAGCTACAAATATAAAGAAAGACTAAGCAAGCACTGGTAGCTTAAGCATTTGATTATTCTTTAGCTAAATTAGCCAACAATACAATCATTTATTTATACAATTATAGCAATAATATAAGAGGCTTGTTTGTTACCAGTGCCATCTTCTTCCACGCGACTGTGAACATTGATTGATGCATTATAGCGTGAATCAGTTAATGCAAATTCATTAAGTTTTAAGATCCACAGTCCACAGCCTGTACGGTCAGTCTAAAGTATACACAAAAAGAAGTCATATTAAGTCAAAATAAGAAACAAACATGAACCATTTTTTATATATAGGAACATCAATGTTAATCATATTTATTAAAATGAATAAAACTTGTTGTGATTGGTTGCTTTTTTAAAAAAAAATAATAATAATAATCAAGGTTATTTAGTCATTTTTAAGAAATATTCATCTTGATCTGGCTTGAGTGACACACCAGATCACGCCCACAACACGAGCTCCACCATAAGTAACCTTTCTCACTCTCGTTCCTGCCCGCCGCTGCATCTTACGGAAAAGATTCCGTTTTGAGGTGGATCTCTGTGTTTTTTGTTTTGAGGTGCCTGAAACCATTGAACATTTATTTTTTTGTTGTCCAGCAACATTACATTTTTGGAAGGATGTCTACAGCTGGATAAACATTGACACTAATACTGATATTTCATCGTTTCATTTGTTTCAGGTGTTGATTTGTGCAGATGGTTTTTCAAAAGAGATGTCATTGATGGTAAACATCATCCTTACAAGGGGTAAATATCATATACATAAATGTAAGTGGAATAACAGTAAGTCCTCTATAAATTGGTGTAAAAATGAATGTAAAAAATACATAGAGTCTCTAAAATGCTTATCCAAACACAATCAAGCCCTTGGTGAATTGTGTAAAACCATGGATGAGTCTTTGTTATTTTAAGAATGGTGACATTTTGTACATTTTTTAAAATATTTTTTAGTTATTTGATTGTTTTCCTTGCAACCCCCAAAAATGTTTGTTTTGTTTAATTTGTGGAGATTTATATATAGACACATGGATATTTTTGTATAATTGGAATTTAATTATGTAAAAATGTGTATTTTTCATACGCATAATTGTTTTCCCCATTTTAAGTTTGTAAATTGTTATTGAGCAATAAAAATAAAATTAATAAATAAAAACTGTGTATATGTGAGCACCTATGTGCGCGGGCGAGTTAGGGGCGTGGCCTTATATGTAGATTACCCAGAATGTTCTTCCTGTGAATAGCATGTGGGCGTGTCCCGACTCAGGTCATTATTAGTGATGGGAAGTTTGAATCATTTTAGTGACTCGGATCTTTGAATCTTGTTCATCAAAATGAACGAATCTTATTGAGTCATTTAGTTCATTTCATTCTTTTGATCAGAAATAAAATAAAATGTTACTTTTTGAACAAACAGACCCCCAACATGTTTACATAGACAAATTTTGGCTATAGGTTCAGTAATGAAAATAATACAATGCAGCTAAGGACATATTATGATAAACAGAATGAGCAGCTCACCGTCATATCGTTCATTCTTTTGAATCTGTTGCACTGTATAGCGTCTATGGCAGTCATGTGACAAAAGAACGAACGACTCAGGCTAGAAGACTCATCGAGAAGAACTGTTCAGTTCTGTTTCCTGTGTACTGCATGGCATAGCGTCTATGGGATTCACGTGACAAAAGAACGAACGATTCGGACCAAAATACTCAAAGGTAACTACTAAGACTGTGCCTCTCTTTGGATTCATACGGATTAAATAAACTGAGAATACTTTTTAAAATGTAACTTGCTTCATTTAAAGGCCTTCTATAGATATATTTATCATGTCTGTGTGTGAAGGATTCGCATAGTTTCAGTTCATTTTATTCACGGAGACTGAGGCGACTGAAAGTGCACTGTGTACATTTTCTTTATTCTACAAAAGCATACTGTTTTGTTCATATTATGAGTTTACATTAACAAACGTAGACCCTTTACAGATTCAAATCTACTACATTTATGCATATGATCAAAAATAATGGAGCACCAGAAAAAAAATGCAAGTGGACCCACCGGTGGTACTGCTGACCCCTAAAATAACTCTCAATAGGATTTACTCAGTGGTTAAGGACTACTGTTCAGAAGGTCCCACATTCCAAACCCAGCACCACCATTTGTCACTGTTGGACCCTTGAGCAAAGCCCTTAACCCTCAATTGCTCAGATGTGTAATGAGAGAAAATACAAGATGCTCTTGACAAGGGCGGCTGCTAAATGCAAGTTTTTTTTAATTATTTTTTAACACTTTTTCATTTGAGGTGGTAAAATGTTGCAGTTCTTCTGTAATCATACAGTTGGCATGCGCTAAACTATTCACATATTGGCAGGCAGCACAGGATTCTGTGTGCTGGGAGCAAATTATTTGCTAAGTTTGTTTAGAATTGTACCAAATTCTGAAAAATATATAATATCAAATCAAGACATTTACAAAATTGTGATACAGAATTGCAACACAAATCAAATCGGCACTCCGGTAGCATGATAATGTTATATCATATGATCCCTGGAAATTCTCATGCCTAGTAATTAGCACAGGAGTACCTCTGGCATCATTTTTAAGCCTGTCATGTTGGTGGAACGGTATAATGGTTTTGCACCTTGAAGTGCCATGGAACAAGTCTTTCCCCTTCCTGTGTTTTTTATTTTATTTTACTTTTTATTTTATTTTAGTTTAGTTTTTAAATGATGAGGATTTCAAATAAAAATGTTATTTGTCACATACACAGTCATGCGCAGTACGATAGATTGAAATGCTTACATGAGCGCTTGTGCCCATAAAAAAGATTATTAATATGGAATAAAATATAGAAAAAATTTTATATTTACCCGAATTATCTCTGTGTAATATTAAAATTTTTAATTAAGAAGATCTGAATCAGTTGTGTGACAAATAAGCAAAAAAATTAATAAATAAATCAGGAAGGAGCAAATGTTTTTTTTCAGGGCACTGTATGTATAAAAGGGATTTAGACTTTTACAATTCACAGACGTTATTTTCACATGACAAACTATTTTATACAGAGATCGCTTTTCGTATGTCAACCATCCATATGCACTTACTTATAGGTCAGGAAAACTAATCCCATCTCAATCAATATTATAGACGAATGTTAATGTAAGAGCTTGTAATTAATGTTACAAAGTACAAGTTGCAGCTCAAACGTCCTAAAATTCAAAGTGAAGTAACTGAGTAAGTCTAATAGTGTTATGTATGAATATTTTCCTTTGAGAAATTAAAAGTAAAGATTACTTGCCTTCATTTTATAAATCTTGCAGATGTCTGGTGCTGTCTTTTTCCCTTGTGGGAGCTGCCTGTGACTGTTACGGCAGACTGTGGCCTGCACCGTTCCATTCACTGGCTTTCCATAAGTATATCTGCAGAAATTGGTACGTGTATATGAAATGTATATCTGCAGCTTTTTGAGCTTTCCTCAGATTTTTAAATAGTAATGTGCAGACATTATGTTGGGTATGTTATATGCTACAAATCCAGTGTTGAATTAATGAACACTTACTTTGCACATGCTTTTAATGTAGCGTGCATGTCCTGGATGGTTATGAGTGGAGGAAGTTGGACTGTAACTTCAAATGTTGATGGAACTGTAACAGACGGTGTAACATAGTGTTTAAATATAGTTGGCATTTTTATTTAACATACTCTCATTATGATCTTACATCCTTCTATTGTTTGTATTTCAGGCAGCAGCAATAAAGGTAATTAAGTAAGTTCCCTTTCAAAAGCTACACTCGATGCTGCGTGAAAATGCTATGGCAACATCTGTTTGTTCTCCGGTCGTGAAGCCTATGTGTATCGAATACGCAAATATTTTTGGCTTATAACCTCGGTCAGGTGACGTCATCCGATAAGGTGCACCTGCAGGTTATTAATAGGAGTGAAGCGGAAACATCGTCAGATCTTTTTGTCTTCAGGACCACTTTGTGTTTGCATGTGTGAGTGTGCAAGCAGATAACGAAAGCAAAATGAAAATAAAAGGCTTAACTCACCGATATGGCGGAGTTTGTTAAGAGATGCGTGCCTCCGTGTGATAGATCTCTTTCGGAGGGTGATCTCCACGAATTTTGTTTTGAGTGCTTGAGGGAAGAACATGCTTGCCTCGGGCTTCAGGGAGACTGTGAGTATTGTGATCTTCTCCCTATTAAGGTGCTTCGCGCACGGCTTGCTTTTTTTAAAGAGAAACCGCAAGCCGCAGCGCATTCCTGGGGCTTGCGTGTTGATCTGGCCGACCCGCACGAGACGGAATTCCCCCTTTCTCTCCCGCTCTCTCCGGATCAGAAAGTTTTAGCGTCCGCTTCTTGTGAAGGGGCGGAAGAGTCTTCCTCTCTTGCTTCCATGGAAGTGGCCTCCTCACAACACTCCTCCAGTGTTGACAGAGCGTTTGAGGAATTATTGGAAGTTATTATGCGTGCAGTTGCATATCGACTGGCCGCAGAAGCAAGATTCCCCCAAGCACTCAAAATTAAACGACAGGTTTCTGTCGGGTGGCCGGAGGGCCTCAACATCTCTCTCTCCCCTGCTTTGGTGACCTCCATGATGAGTTAACTCTTTCATGGAGCAAGCCGTACTCATCGCTTGTTTTTGTGCCATCGACTTCGACTTGATGCGAAAGTGCACGGTTATATGATGATGCCCCAAATAGAAGAGACGCTTGCGGGCTCTCTCTCTCTCCTGGGACATCATCCTCCCTGAAAAAGCCCACACTTCCCTCCAAGCTGTGTAGATTGACATCTGCCTTGGTGGGGAAAGCTTTTCAGGCAGCGGATTAGGGTGGTGCTTCACTGCACACCATGGCGGTTTTGCAGGCCTACAAGGCTGACCTGCTGAAGGACTTGAGCACCGGCGGGTCTATTGATGAGAGGGCGTTTGCAGAGCTATGCCGAGCCACAGATCTGTCTCTCCGTGCAACCAAGCAGGCCACCCGTGCTGTTGGCCGTTCTATGGCTGCCATGGTATCAACGGAGAGGCATCTGTGGCTGAACCTCACGGGCATCAAGGATAGATGCCCCCGTCTCGCCTTCCGACCTTTTTGCCGTTGCTGTTAATTCTGTCACCACTAGGTTTCGGGAGGCGAAATTATACAAACAGGCCTTTGGGAGGTTTCTTCCCCGCCGTGCTTAAGAGTCGGGACCATCGGCCACCTGGTTCCGACCAGGTCTGGCCCCCATTAGGCGTGAGGTGCAGAAGGAGAGCGTGACCAGCCGCGCACCCCCTCGTAAAGACTGGGGCGGGGCTCGCTGCTCTACTCAATCTGCCTCAAAAAGACCGGACCTGAGGAGCTTCCTCTCTGCAAAGAGGCCATTTGCCTGACATAGCGTTTTCATAGTGCGAACTTCTTGGCAGATTTTTTAAAATTGTGTTTTACACACACACACACACACACACACACACACACACACACACACACACACACACTGTTAAAAGTGCAATGAAAGTAATAATTATAGTTAACCCAAAACTTATCTTGGAGGAAATCTATACTGGTCAGCACAAAAAAAAGTCGAACCTGTTTTTTTTCTTTTTTCCTTTGATTACAGCATGTATTTGCCGTGACATTGTTACAAGCTTATGCTTATGTCACAACATAAGCTTATGCAAACATTCTGTCCACAGTCGCATTAAGTTCTCTCCAAGATCATGTACTGATTATGGGAGAGTCTGACTCCAGTCTCTCCAGTCTCTCTCTCCAGCACATCTCAAAGATCTCCACTGGGGTTAAGGTCTGGACTCTGTGGTGGTTAATTCATTTGTGAAAATAGTGTCTCACACTTCCTGGACTAGTGTTTCAGAATTTGAGCCTGACATTGTCATTTTGGAATATACCCGTGCCATCAGGGAAGAAAAAATCCATTGATGGAAAAACCTGTTCATTTAGTACATTCAAGTCATGAGCTGACCGCATTTTTTGGGCACATTAACGTTGCTTAACCTAGACCTGACCAATAGAAAAAAAACAAGATAGTAACACTGCCCCTATAGGCTTGTAAAGTAGTCACTAGGCATGATGGTTGAAGTGAGCATTCTAAATGATCAATTCTTAAAGTTTATATTAATATTAGAAACATTGTTTTTGATGTAAAAAAAAACACATTTTAATCAATATTCATAATGCTAGTTTTAAAACAAAGATCAGACATATTGGGTATTCTAAGAAATTGAATAATAAAGGTAAACCTTACCATAATCCTTGACTTCAAAGGTTTGTGTGAACTTGTTGTTTTTCTTGTTCCTGACTGTAATGACATACAACCCTTCTATGGCCTCAGCGTTTAAGGGATGCGACAGATCCACAAGACCACTGTGTGTGGCTACATCCAACCACTGACCAATGTGGTGTGAGTTTGGGTCCTGAAATTAAGAAAAAAAATGTATTAGAAAATATTATTAACAAACAAATAACATGGTTTGAACTTGTAAGCTTTAACAATTTTACATAGCACAATACCTGCACATCTATTGTCGGAAACTGAAAAAAAGAAGAAAAAAAAGAGCACATATAATAGCAATAATCATCCAGTGAGGGTAAATTAGTAGCACTTTCTAGGAATCCTTAATTTATAAATAATTCAAATGCAATTTGATAATTAGAATTTGGAGACAATTCTCTGAAGGCATTTTATAAACCCATAACTAAAAGAATAATCCAAAGCAAAAATAAAGTGTATTTTTATTAATAAAAATTTTCAAACCGTCTGATTGTAGGTGAGGAAATTAGTATCCAGGGAGACGATGCGGAATTTCACTGCAGGGGGAAAAAATTCTATTTAGAATGCTGAGAATGCAGTTCAGATCCCCCCCTTTTTTTAAAATATATGCTTAAATAATTACCTGCTTAAACGAACTAGTCGCTAAAAGCAGATGGGCAAGTCAGGTTAAACAATTCATGCATGCAGAAAAATATAAATAAGGCAAAGACAACTTGGAAGAATAAGTAAACTGTTAATTTTTGGATTCTGGTTGGTGTTTGTGAGGGCCTTTTCAGCCCCCAAAAATGAGGGAACGCAGAAAAACCAAGCTTTCATCCAGATGACAATTTTAATAAATCAAAAAATGTACATTAACTCAAAGAAAGCAATCTTTAAAGTTCAAATCAAATGAACTACACAGAAAGGTCAAAAGAATCAAAGTTAAATTCAAACTAATAGAACTTAACTGAATACAACAGAACCCAACAGGAAGAACTTGAACCAAATTGAACTTGAAAACAACTACCCTCAACTACGCCTAGACAAGACAATGGGGAAGCATTTATAGGGATGGACCAGTCCTTTTTTAAACACATAGGAGAACCACAAAATCACAACAAAACTAAACATAACCAAACTAACAAACAAGGCCAGTTAAATAACTAATAAATTAAGCAGATATTGGAAAAACAGCACAATTAGAAAAAGAAAATCAAAACCATATACATATATTATATAAACACACAAACATAAAATGGCAGTGTCCGAGTATCATGTAGCACGCATGCGCTTCTTGTTCGTGATCGCAACTGAGCCAGTGGTTTTTCTATCTCTTGCGCTGCGGAATTGTGGGTAATCATCTCCCCTGCTCGGTCTTAGTGCGCGTCTCTCACTGGTATAATCAACATACGTGAGATCATCACACAGTGTTATAGTAAACGTATCTTGTTTACTATAACACTGTGACCATGTGTGTGCATGTAAAGCATCTTTTATTTTGTGTTTGTATGTGTGTGTATGTACAGCGCGCGTGTATTTTAACCAACGCTCGAGAGCGTTACTTTTTTAGGTAACTAATTACATTACAAAATTACAGTCAGTAATCAGTTACATTGCTTGTGCGCAAGTCATTAGACACTGTGCTCCTTCCCTCCTCCTCTCGCCTTCTCACACACACTCACACACTCACACACACGCACACACACTCTAACGGAAACACTGCTCTGTCGCGATTTATTTAAACCGTAAAGTGCAGGTTCCTTTTACCTGTTTGCCCTGGTTTATAGATGGGTCTGTCTGTCTCAATGATTGTAAGCTGTGTTGAAGGTGTAATGAGGATCTTTGCTGTCTTGTTCATCAATGTTGTTGAGCCTCCAAACTGGATGTTAATAGATGCTGTTACTTCTTCATTTACAACAGGAACCTGTTTAACAAAAAAAAATCACAATGGTGGTTCATAAGTTATTACTACTACTACTACTACTACTGATAATAATAATAATAATAATAATAATAATAATAATAATAATAATAATAATAATAATAATATTGCCTGTGAGATGCAGTGCAACTGCATTGAAGACACAGACAACAAGCGATACACCGATTGTAAAATTCTGGGCCAATACCAATGTTTATAATAATTGATAGCTAGTGCTGGTACCATTTTCTTGTAGTTGTTATTTATTACTCCTTTTCCTCAGGGAAATAACAAAATGAAAATTCAAATACATACAGATTAGCGTAACAAGCTTCAATATAACCTTTTCCTATGATAGATCCTTTTTGTGAAACATAACTGTTTCAAAGGCCCCTTTAGCCTCCTGTATAGCTACCTACTCAATAAGAAGATTTTTTATTACCTACCTAGCCCAATACAAATATTTTTATAAACCAAAAACCTAATCAAATACATATCTAAAAGCCATTAAAAAAAAAAAAAAAACATTTTGCCCTGTAGTATCACCTCTGAAAATGTCACTGGAATGTGTCTTATGATATCGCAGATTTTTCTCTGTGACAGTGAAAAACGGCAACATTTTCCGACATGTACGCACATTGTCGCTGTCCTGGGAGGTATGATAGCACCACGTACTGGAGCTTCACCAAAACTTCAAGGACAGCCTACTGGGCTAGACCTCTGCCACTGGCATGGGCGAATGTCATCTTATTTACTGATTAAGTAATGTCAGGTAAATATTGGCCTATGCAGGGTTAAGGCCAATAAACTGTTGCTTCATTATTGACAACCAATCCACTTTCACTAAAAAAACTTCACCTACTTATCTCTGTTTAGGGGGCAGATTTGGGCAGCTCTGTTCCTAAAGGGACTGGGAGATGCTTATTTCTCAAGAAACACAAAAATCTACTATAAAGACAGGTATAAAAACACATATTAACATTTCAAACTGAACCTTTAAGCTAATATTATGTTGCTATTTTGAGAAATCTGACCTGGAAAAGGAAGCAGTTGTAGTATTCCTGTATGATGGACTTTTCTGTCAGAAGAGAAATGGTGTTTTGGTTATACTCCAGGGTCACATGCATAGAAACTGATTCAAAGGTGCTGGCTGTAATGCATATTGTCTCAGTGGTTCCCCCAACAGTCTGGGATGTCATAGCCAACAGGTAAAAGCTAAAAAAAGAAGAAAATAAAACTCATTAATTTGGATTTCTATGTAGCAATAGTCTTTGTGGTCACTGTACACAGTATATTATAGCAGTAAAAATGTAGCACCAACCTTTGTTATTATTACTGAAAGTGCAGCAAAAAGGAAGAAAAAAAATGTTGGAAGCTACACAAAATCTTTCACTTTACCCTTGACAGACCTAGCCTAAATGGAGCTCACCGTGTGCACAGGGGCATCATCATGCGAACACAGATTTGGACCGCTTAATTACATTATATTTGCTTTTAAAATTAAAGCATGAGTTTGGGAAAGTAATACATATGTGTGGTCATGTGTCCTTTGATGTGCAAAAGTTGAGCGAGATAAGATCTATCCAATTACGGAAACTTCAAAGCACTTTTGTAAGTCTGCCAAATGCTTAAATGTAAACTGTAAATATAAGTTTCACTAAGCATCCTGTAGGACAACTCACAGCTAATATACAAATTTTTTTCTATAACTTTTAATTTTGTGGTGGAATAATATATTTTTTATCAGAAGTTGTTGTATTAGTATTAGAGTTTTATATAACTTTATTAGTTATATAGAAAATCTGTAACAAAGTTTGTAATATATGTTCAACACATATATTCAACATAACTAAATAAACAAAATTTTGTTACATTTTTAAAAGTACATTAAAAGTAGCAAGTAATCTGGCTACCTAGAGTTCCTGCACTGCCCTGCCCAATATAATAATAATAATAATAATAATAATAATAATAATAATAATAATAATAATAATGGTGGTATTTCAGCTGCTCCCATCAAGGGGTCAACACAGTGAACCATTCAATCTGCAGAACAACTCAGTACAGCTTTTACGACTGATGGCCTGTCTGACGCAATCCTCCCATTTTATCTGGTCTTGGGACTGGCACTGCATCAAGGGGCAGGGTTTTGGGAATTGGCTGGGAATTGAAACTCAAACATAGCTTACTAAATATTTCATTATGAAATTTTAAATGATTATTATATTATAAAAATCTCCAACAAAAAAGTTATGTTTGTAAAACACAGACCTTTGTTTATTGTGTTCCAACGAGGGTACATTCCTGACATTCTTGGTGGTGTTGTGGTGGTCTGGTGAGCTAGGCTTAGTGGAGTAATGGTGGACTGGTGAGCCTTGGTTGGTAGTGTTATGGTGGTCTGGTGAGCCAGGCTTCGTCGTGTTGTGCTGGTCTGGTGAGCCTGGCTTCGTCGTGTTGTGGTGGCTTGGTGAGCCTGGTTTCGTCGTGTTGTGGTGGCCTGGTGAGCTGGGCTTTGTGGTGGTATGGTGGTCTGGTGAGCCTGGCTTCATCGTGTTGTGGTGGTCTGGTGAGCCGGGCTTGGTGGTGGGGTGGTGGTCTGGTGCGCTGGGCTTGGTGGTGGGGTGATGCTCTGGTGCGCCGGGCTTGGTGGTGGGGTGGTGGTTTGGAGCGTCGGGCTTGGTGGTGGGGTGGTCTGGTGAGCCGGGCTTGGTGATGGGGTGGTGGTCTGGTGAGCCGGGCTTGGTGGTGGGGTGGTGGTCTGGTGAGCCGGGCTTGGTGGTGGTGGTGTGGTGGTCTGGTGAGCCGGGCTTGGTGATGGTGAGGTGGTCTGGAGAGCCGAGCTCGGTGGTGTTGTGGTGGTAGGGTGAGCCAGGCTCGGTGGTGTTGTGGTGGTCGGGTGAGCCCGGCTCGGTGGTGGTATGGTGGTCTGGAGAGCCCGGCTTGGTGGTGTTATGGTGGTCTGGTAAACCTGGCTTGGTGGTGGTAGGGTGGTCTGGTGAGACCGGATTGGTGGTGGTATGGTGGTCTGGAGAGCCCGGCTTGGGTGTGGTATGGTGGTCTGGTGAGCCTGGCTTGGTGGTATTTTGGTGGTCTGGTGAGCCAGGCTTAGTGGTGTTATGGTGGTCTGGTGACCCTGGCTTGGTGGTGTTATGGGGGTCTGGTGACCCTGGCTTGGTGGTTCTTTGGTAGTCTCGAGAGCCCGGCTTGGCCGTGGTATGGGGGTCTGGTAAGCCTGGCGTTGTCATGTTGTTGTTGCCTTCTGTTCCGGGCTTCGTGGTGTTATGCTGGTCTAAGGACCCTGGCTGTGTAGTGTTATGGCTTTCTGGTGAGCCTGTGTCTGTTGTGTTGTGGTGGTCTGGTGAGCCTGGCTTGGAGGTGGTATGTTGGTCTGGGAACCCTGGCTTGGTGGTAATAGGGTGTTCTGGTGACTCCGGTTTGGTTGTGGTATAGTGGTCTGTTGAGCCTGGTTTCATCGTGTTGTGGTTGACTGGTAAGCCCGGATTGGTGGTGGTATGGTGGTCTGGAGAGCCCGGCTTGGGCATGTTGTGGTCGCCTTCTGAGACAGGCTTCGTGGTGTTATGCTGGTCTGGGGATCCTGGCTGCGTGGTGCTATTGTGTTCTGGTGATCCTGCCTTTGTCGTGTTTTGGTGGTCTGGTGAGCCTGGCTTGGAGGTGGTAGGGTGGTCTGGTGAGCCCCACTTGGTTGTGGTATAGTGGTCGGGTGAGCCCGGCTTGGTGGTGGTGTGGTCATCTGGTGAGCCCGGCTTGGTGGTGTTATGGTGGTCTGGCGAGCCTGGCTTCGTGGTGTTATGCTGGTCTGGTGACCCTGGCTTGGTTGTGGTATAGTCATTTGGTGAGCCTGGCTGCATGGTGTTATCGTGTTCTGGTGATCCTGCCTTTGTCGTGTTTTGGTTGTCTGGTGAGCCTGGCTTGGAGGTGGTAGGGTGGTCTGGTGAGCCCAGCTTGGTGGTGATGTGGTCGTCTAGTGAGCCAGGATTGGTTGTGGTATAGTGGTCTGGTGAGCCCGGCTTGGTGGTGGTGTGGTGGTCTGGAGAGCCCGGCTTGGGCATGTTGTGGTCGCCTTCTGAGACAGGCTTCGTGGTGTTATGCTGGTCTGGGGATCCTGGCTGCGTGGTGCTATTGTGTTCTGGTGATCCTGCCTTTGTCGTGTTTTGGTGGTCTGGTGAGCCTGGCTTGGAGGTGGTAGGGTGGTCTGGTGAGCCCCGCTTGGTGGTGGTGTTGTCGTCTAGTGAGCCAGGTTTGGTTGTGGTATAGTGGTCGGGTAAGCCCGGCTTGGTGGTGGTGTGGTCATCTGGTGAGCCCGGCTTGGTGGTGTTATGGTGGTCTGGCGAGCCAGGCTTCGTGGTGTTATGCTGGTCTGGTGACCCTGGCTTGGTTGTGGTATAGTCATTTGGTGAGCCTGGCTGCATGGTGTTATCATGTTCTGGTGATCCTGCCTTTGTCGTGTTTTGGTTGTCTGGTAACCCTGGCTTTATGGTGGTAGGGTGTTCTGGCAAGCCAGGTTTGGTTGTGGTATAGTGGTCTGGTGAGCTTGGATTCATCGTGTTGTGGTCAACTGGTGAGCCTGGCTTGGAGGTGGTATGGTGGTCTGGATACCTTGGCTTGGTGGTATTTTGGTATTCTGGTAAGCTGGGCTTAGTGGTATTGTGGTGGTCCGGTACCCCTGGCTTGGTGGTGTTACGGTGGACTGGTGACCATGGCTTAGTGGTGTTATGGTGGTCTGGCGAGCCTGACTTGGTGGTGTTATGGTGGTCTGGCGAGCCTGGCATGGTTTTGGTATAGTGGTCTGGTGAGCCCGGCTCGGTGGTGTTTTGGTGGTCTGGTGACCCTGGCTTGGTTGTGGTATAGTGGTCTGGTAATCCTGGCTTGGTGGTGGTAGGGTGGTCTGTTGAGCCAGGTTTGGTTGTGGTATAATGGTCTGGTGAGTCTGGCTTGGTGGTATTTTGGTGGTCTGGTGAGCCGGGCTTAGTGGTGTTATGGTATTCTGCTGACCCTGGCTTGGTGGTTTTAGAATGGTCTGGTGAGCCAGGTTTGGTTGTGGTATAGTGGTCTGGTGAGCCTGGCTTCATCGTGTTGAGGGCAATTGGTGAGCCTGGCTTGGAGGTGGTATGGTGGTCTGGATACCCTGGCTTGGTAGTATTTTGGTATTCTGGTGAGCCGGGCTTAGTGGTGTTGTGGTGGCCTGGTGAGCCTGGCTTGGTGGTGTTATGGTGGACTGGTGACCCTGGCTTAGTGGTGTTATGGTGGTCTGGTGACCCTGGCTTGGTGGTGGTAGGGTGGTCTGGTAAGCTTGGCTTTGTCTTGTTGTTGTCGCTTTCTGATCCGGGCTCCATGGTGTTATGCTGGTCAGCGGACCCTGGCTTCGTGGTGTTATCGTGTTCTGGTGATTCTGTCTTTGTCGTGTTTTGGTGGTCTAGTGAGCCTGGCTTGGAGGTGGTAGGATGGTCTGGTGAGTCAGGTTTGGTATAGTTGTCTGGTGAGCCCGGCTTGGTGGTGGTGTGATTGTCTGGTGAGCCCGGCTTGGTGGTGTTATGGTGGTCTGGTGAGCCCGGATTGGTCGTGGTATGGTGGTCCAGTAAGTCTGGCTTGGTGGTGGTAGGGTGGTCTGGTGAGCCAGGTTTGGTTGTGGTATAGTGGTCTGGTGAGCCTGGCTTGGTGATATTTTGGTGGTCTGGTGAGCCGGACTTAGTGGTGTTATGGTGGTCTGGTGACCCTGGCTTGGTGGTGTTATGGTGGTCTGGTGAACCTGGCTTGGTGGTGGTATGGTGACCTGGAGAGCCCGGCTTGGCCGTGGTATGCTGGTCTGGTAAGCCTGGCTTTGTCGTGTTGTAGTTGCCTTCTGAGCCAGGCTTTGTGGTGTTATGCTGGTCTGGGGATCCTGGCTGCGTGGAGTTATCATCTTTTGGTGATCCTGTATTTGTCATGTTTTGCTGGTTTGGTGAGCCTGGCTTGGAGGTGGTAGGGTGGTCTGGTGAGTCAGGTTTGGTTGTGGTATAGTTGTCTGGTAAGCCCGGCTTGGTGGTGGTGTGGTCGTCTAGTGAGCCAGGTTTGGTTGTGGTATAGTGGTCTGGTGAGCCTGGCTTGGTGGTGGTGTGGTCGTCTGGTGAGCCCGGCTTGGTGGTGTTATGGTGGTCTGGCGAGCCCGGCTTGGTGGTGTTACGGTGGACTGGTGAACCTGGCTTGGTTGTGGTATAGTGGTTTGGTGAGCCAGGCTTGGTGGTGTTATGGTGGTCTAGTGAGACTGGCTTGGTGGTGTTATGGTGGTCTGGTAACCCTGGATTGGTGGTGGTAGGGGGTTCTGGTGAGCCAGGTTTGGTTGTGGTATAGTGGTCTGGTGAGCCTGGTTTCATCGTGTTGTGGTCAACTGGTGAGCCGGGCTTGGAGGTGGTATGATGGTCTGGATATCTTGGATTGGTGGTATTTTGGTATTCTGGTGAGCTGGACTTAGTGGTGTTGTCGTTGTCCGGTGAGCCTTGCTTGGTGGTGTTACGGTGGACTGGTGACCCTGGCTTAGTGGTGTTATGGTGGTCTGACGAGCCTGACTTGGTGGTGTTATGGTGGTCTGGTGAGCCTGGCTTCGTGGTGTTATGGTGGTCTGGAGAGCCTGGCTTTGTCGTGTTGTGGTCGTCTGGTGAGTTTGGCTTGGAGGTGGTATGGTTTTCTGGATACCCTAGCATGGTGGTATTTTGGTATTCTGGTGAGCCTGGCTTGGTGGTATTTTGGTGGTCTGGTGAGCCTGGCTTGGTGGTGTTATGGTGGTCTGGTGACCCTGGCTTGGTGGTTTTAGGGTGGTCTGGTGAGCCAGGTTTGGTTGGGGTATAATAGCCTGGTGAGCCTGGCTTCATTGTGTTGTGGTCGACTGGTGAGCCTGGCTTGGAGGTGGTATGCTGGTCTGGATAGCCTGGCTTGGTAGTATTTTGGTATTCTGGTGAGCCAGTCTTAGTGGTGTTGTGGTGGTCTGGTGAGCCTGGCTTGGTGGTGTTACGGTGGACTGGTGACCCTGGCTTAGTGGTGTTATGGTGGTCTGGTGACCCTGGCTTGGTGGTGGTAGGGTGGTCTGGTGAGGCAGGTTTGGATGTGGTATAGTGATCTGGTGAGCCTGGTTTCATAGTGTTGTGGTCTACTGGTGAGCCTCGATTGATGGTGGTATGGTGGTCTGGAGAACCCGGCATGGGCGTGGTATTGTGGTTTGGTAAGCCTGGCTTTGTCTTGTTGTTGTCACTTTCTGATCTGGGTTCCGTGGTGTTATGCTGGCCTGGGGACCCTGGCTTTGTGGTGTTATCGTGTTCTGGTGATCCTGTCTTGGAGGTGGTATGGTGGTCTGGTGACCCTGGTTTGGTGGCCGTAGGGTGGTCTGGTGAGCCAGGTTTGGTTGTGGTATAGTCGTCTGGTGAGCCCGGCTTGGTGGTGGTGTGGTCATCTGGTGAGCCCGGCTTGGTGGTGTTGTGGTGGTCTGGTGAACCTGGCTTGGTGGTGTTTAGGTGGACTGGTGACCCTGGCTTAGTGGTGTTATGATGGTCTGGCGAGCCTGGCTTGGTGGTGTTGTGGTGGTCTGGTGACCCTGGCTTGTTTAAGGTATAGTGGGCTGGTGAGCCCACCTTGGTGGTGTCATGGTGGTCAGGTGAGCCAGGTTTGCTTGTGGTATAGGTGTCTGGTGAGCCAGGCTTAATCGTATTGTTGTCGACTGGTGAGCCTGGATTGGTGGTGTTATGGGGGTCTGGAGACTCTGGCTTGGTTGTGGTATAGTGGTCTGGTGAGCCCGGCTTGGTGGTGTTATGGTGGTCTGGAGAGCCTGGCTTTGTTGTGTTATCGTCGTCTGGTGAGTCTGGCTTGGAGGTGGTATGGTTTTCTGGATACCCTGGCTTGGTGGTATTTTGGTATTCTGGAGAGCCGGGCTTAGTGGTGTTGTGGTGGACTGGTGACCCTGGCTTAGTGGTCTTATGGTGGTCTGGTGAGCCAGGTTTGCTTGTGGTATGGGTGTCTGGTGAGCTGGGCTTAATCGTATTGTTGTTGACTGGTGAGCCCAGATTGGTGGTGTTATGGTGGTCTGGTAACCTTGGATTGGTGGTGGTAGGGGGTTCTGGTGAGCCAGGTTTGGTTGTGGTATAGTGGTCTGGTGAGCCTGGTTTCATCGTGTTGTGGTCTTCTCGTGGGTCTGGCTTGGAGGTGGTATGGTGGTCTGGATACCTTGGCTTGGTGGTATTTTGGTATTCTGGTGAGCCGGGCTTAGTGGTATTGTGGTGGTCTGGTGAGCCTGGCTTGGTGGTGTTTAGGTGGACTGGTGACCCTCGCTTAGTGGTGTTATGATGGTCTGGCAAGCTTGGGTTGGTGGTGTTGTGGTCGTCTGGTGACCCTGGCATGGTTGTGGTATAGTGGTCTGGTGAGTCCGGCTTGGTGGTGTTATGGTGCTCTGGCGAGCTTGGCTTTGTAGTGTTATGGTGGTCTAGTGACCCTGGCTTGGTTGTGGTATAGTGGTCTGGTGAGCCGGGCTTAGTGGTGTTGTGGTGGTCTTGTGAGCCTGGCTTGGTGGTGTTACGGTGGACTGGTGACCCTGGCTTAGTGGTGTTATGGTGGTCTGGTGACCCTGGCTTGGTGGTGGTAGGGTGGTCTGGTGAGCCAGATTTGATTGTGGTATAGTGATCTGGTGAGCCTGGCTTCATCGTGTTGTGGTCGACTGGTGAGCTCGGATTGGAGGTGGTATGGTGGTCTGGAGAGCCTGGCATGGGCGTGCTATGGTGGTCTGGTAAGACTGGCTTTGTCGTGTCGTTGTCGCCTTCTGATCCAGGCTCTGTGGTGTTATGCTGGTCGGGGAACCCTGGCTTTGTGGTGTTATCATGTTCTGGTGATGTTGTCTTTGTCATGTTTTGGTGGTCTGGTGAGCCTGGCTTGGAGGTGGTAGTGTGGTCTGGTGAGCCAGGTTTGGTGATATTTTGGTGGTCTGTTGATACATGCTTAGTGGTGTTATGTTGGTCTGCTGACCCTGGCTTGGTGGTTTTAGGGTGGTCTGGTGAGCCAGATTTGGTTGTGGTATAATAGTCTGGTGAGCCTGGCTTCATTGTGTAGTGGTCGACTGGTGAGCCTGGCTTGGAGGTGGTATGCTGGTCTGGATACCCTGGCTTGGTAGTATTTTGGTATTCTGGTGAGCCGGCCTTAGTGGTGGTGTTGTGGTCTGGTGAGCCTGGCTTGGTGGTGTTACGGTGGACTGGTAACCCTGGCTTAGTGGTGTTATGGTGGTCTGGTGACCCTGGCTTGGTGGTGGTAGGGTGGTCTGGTGAGGCAGGTTTGGATGTGGTATAGTTATCTGGTGAGCCTGGTTTCATAGTGTTGTGGTCGACTGGTGAGCCTGGATTGATGGTGGTATGGTGGTCTGGAGAACCCGGCATGGGTGTGGTATGGTGGTTTGGTAAGCCTGGCTTTGTCCTGTTGTTGTCACTTTCTGATCTGGGCTCCGTGGTGTTATGCTGGTCTGGAGACCCTGGATTGGTGGCGGTAGGGTAGTCTGGTGAGCCAGGTTTGGTTGTGATATAGTCGTCTGGTGAGCCCGGCTTGGTGGTGGTGTGGTCGTCTGGTGAGCCCGGCTTGGTGGTGTTATGGTGGTCTGGCAAGTCTGGCTTTGTGGTGTTATGCTGGTCTGGTGAGCCTGGCTTGGTGGTGTTAAGGTGGACTGGTGACCCTGGCTTAGTGGTGTTATGATGGTCTGGCGAGCCTGGCTTGGTGGTGTTGTGGTGGTCTGGTGACACTGGCTTGTTTGTGGTATAGTGGTCTGGTGAGCCCGCCTTGGTGGTGTCATGGTGGTCAGGTGAGCCAGGTTTGCTTGTGGTATAGATGTCTGTTGATTCGGGCTTAATCGTATTGTTGTCAACTGGTGAGCCCAGATTGGTGGTGGTATGGTTGTCTGGAGAGCCTGGCTTGGGTGTGGTATCGTGTTCTGGTAACCCTGGCTTGGTTGTGCTATAGTGGTCTGGTGACCCTGGCTTTGTTGTGGTATAGTGGTCTGGTAAGCCTGGCTTTGTGGTGTTATGGTGGTCTGGTGAGCCAGGCTTAGTGATGTTGTGGTGGACTGGTGACCCTGGCTTAGTGGTGTTATGGTGGTCTGGTGACCCTGGCTTTGAGGTGGTATGGTGGACTGGATACCCTGGCTTGGTGGTATTTTGGTATTCTGGTGAGCCGGGCTTAGTTGTGTTGTGGTGGTCTGGTGAACCTGGCTTGGTGGTGTTGTGGTGGTCTGGTGAACCTGGCGTGTTTCTGCTATAGTGGTCTGGTGAGCCCGCCTTGGTGGTTTCATGGTGGTCAGGTGAGCCAGGTTTGCTTGTGGTATAGGTGTCTGGTGAGCCGGGCTTAATCGTATTGTTGTCGACTGGTGAGCCTGGATTCGTGGTGGTATGGTGGTCTGGTGAGCCTGGCTTTGTCATCTTATGGTCATCTGGTGAGTCTGGCTTGGAGGTGGTATGGTTTTCTGGATAACTTGGCTTGGTGGTATTTTGATATTCTGGTGAGCCGTGCTTAGTGGTGTAGTGGTGGTCTGGTGACCCTGGCTTTGAGGTGGTATGGTGGTTTGGATACCCTGGCTTGGTAATATTTTGGTATTCTGGTGAGCCGGGCTTAGTGGTGTTGTGGTGGTCTGGTGAACCTGGCTTGGTGGTGTTTAGGTGGACTGGTGACACTGGCGTGTTTCTGGGATAGTGGTCTGGTGAGCCCGCCTTGGTGGTTTCATGGTGGTCAGGTGAGCCAGGTTTGCTTGTGGTATAGGTGTCTGGTGAGCTTGGCTTAATCGTATTGTTGTCGACTAGTGATCCCGGATTGGTGGTGGTATGGTGGTCTGGAGAGCCTGGCTTGGGTGTCGTATCGTGTTCTGACAACCCTGGCTTGGTTGTGCTATAGTGGTCTGGTGACGCTGGCTTGGTTGTGGTATAGTGGTCTGGTAAGCCTGGCTTTGTGGTGTTATGGTGGTCTGGTGAGTCTGGCTTTGTCGTGTTATGGTCGTCTGGTGAGGCTGGCTTGGAGGTGGTATGGTATTCTGGTGACCCGGGCTTAGTGGTGTTGTGGTAGACTGGTGACCCTGGCTTAGTGGTGTTATGGTGGTCTGGTGACCCTGGCTTTGAGGTGGTATGGTGGTCTGGATAGCCTGCCTTAGTGATATTTTTGTATTCTGGTGAGCCGGGCTTAGTTGTGTTGTGGTGGTCTGCTGAACCTGGCTTGGTGGTGTTAAGGTGGACTGGTGACCCTGGCTTAGTGGTGTTATGATGGTCAGGCAAGCCTGGCTTGGTGGTGTCATGGTGGTCAGGTGAGCCAGGTTCGCTTGTGGTATAGGTGTCTGGTGAGCCGGGCTTAATCGTATTGTTGTCGACTGGTGAGCCCGGATTGGTGGTGGTATGGTGGTCTTGAGAGCCTGGCTTGGGCATGGTATCGTGTTCTGGTAACCCTGGCTTGGTGGTGGTAGGGTGGTCTGGTGAGCCAGGTTTGGTTGTGGTATAGTGGTCTGGTGAGCTTGGCTTGGTGGTATTTTGCTTGTCTGGTGAGCCGGGCTTAGTGGTGTTATGGTGGTCTGGTGACCCCGGCTTGGTGGTGGTAGGGCGGTCTGGTGAGTCAGGTTTGGTTATGGTATAGGAGACCGGTGAGCCTGGCTTCATCGTGTTGTGGTCGACTGGTGAGCCTGGCTTGGAGGTGATATGGTCGTCTGGATACTCTGGTTTGGTGGTATTTTGGTATTCTGGTGACCCGGGCTTAGTGGTGTTGTGGTGGTCTGGTGAGCCTGGCTTGGTGGTCTTATGGTGGTCTGGTGATCCTGGCTTGGTTGTGGTATAGTGGTCTGGTGAGCTTGGATTGGTGGCGTTATGGTGGTCTTGTGTGCCCGGATTGGTGGTGGTATGGTGGTCTGGAGAGCCTGGCTTGGGTGTGGTATCGTGTTCTGGTAACCCTGGCTTGGTGGTGGTAGGGCGGTCTGGTGAGCCAGGTTTGGTTGTGGTATAGTGGTAAGGTGAATCCGGCTTGGTGGTATTTTGGTGGTCTGGTGAGCCAGGCTTAGTGGTGTTATGGTGGTCTGGATACCTTGGATTGGTGGTATTTTGGTATTCTGGTGAGCCGGGCTTAGTGGTGTTGTGGTGGTCTGGTGAACGTGGCTTGGTGGTGTTACGGTGGACTGGTGACCCTGGCTTAGTGGTGTTATGGTGGTCTAGTGACCCTGGCTTCATGGTGGTAGGGTGGTCTGGTGAGCCAGGTTTGCTTGTGGTATATTGGTCAGGTGAGCCTGGCATCATCGTGTTGTTTTCGACTGATGAGCCCAGATTGGTGGTGGCATTGTTGTCTGGAGAGCCTGGCTTGGGCATGGTATCGTGTTCTGGTAATCCTGGCTTGCTGGTGGTAGGGTGGTCTGGGGAGCCAGGTTTGGTTGTGGTATATTGGTCAGGTGAGCCTGGCTTCATCGTGTTGTTTTCGACTGGTGAGCCCGGATTGGTGGTGGTATGGTGGTCTGGAGAGCCTGGCTTGGGCATGGTATCGTGTTCTGGTAACCCTGGCTTGGTGGTGGTAGGGTGGTCTGGTGAGCCAGGTTTGGTTGTGGTATAGTGGTCTGGTGAGCTTGGCTTGGTGGTATTTTGCTTGTCTGGTGAGCCGGGCTTAGTGGTGTTATGGTGGTCTGGTGACCCCGGCTTGGTGGTGGTAGGGCGGTCTGGTGAGTCAGGTTTGGTTATGGTATAGGAGACCGGTGAGCCTGGCTTCATCGTGTTGTGGTCGACTGGTGAGCCTGGCTTGGAGGTGATATGGTCGTCTGGATACTCTGGTTTGGTGGTATTTTGGTATTCTGGTGACCCGGGCTTAGTGGTGTTGTGGTGGTCTGGTGAGCCTGGCTTGGTGGTCTTATGGTGGTCTGGTGACCCTGGCTTGGTTGTGGTATAGTGGTCTGGTGAGCTTGGATTGGTGGCGTTATGGTGGTCTTGTGTGCCTGGGTTTGTTGTGTTGTGATGGTCTGGTGAGCCTGGCTTGGTGGTGTCACGGTGGACTGGTGAGCCTGGCTTGGTGGTGTTATGTTGGTCTGGTGACCCTCGCTTGGTTGTGGTATAGTGGTGTGGTGAGCCTGGTTTTGTCGTGTTGTAGTGGTCTGGTGAGCCTGGCTTGGAGGTGGTAGGGTGGTCTGGTGAGCCAGGTTTGGTTGTGGTATAGTGGTCTGGTAAGCTTGGCTTGGTGGTATTTTGGTGGTCTGATGACCCGGGCTTAGTGGTGTTATGGTGGTCTGGATACCCTGGCTTTGTGGTATCTTGGTATTCTGGTGAGCCGGGCTTAGTGGTGTTGTGGTGGTCTAGTGAGCCTGGCTTCATGGTGTTATGGTGGTCTGGTGACCCTGGCTTCGTGGTGGTAGGGTGGCCTGGTGAGCCAGGTTTGCTTGTGGTATATCGGTCAGGTGAGCCTGGCTTCATCGTGTTGTTGTCGACTGGTGAGCCCGGATTGGTGGTGGTATGGTGGTCTGGAGAGCCTGGCTTGGGCATGGTATCGTGTTCTGGTAACCCTGGCTTGGTGGTGGTAGGGTGGTCTGGTGAGCCAGGTTTGGTTGTGGTATATTGGTCAGGTGAGCCTGGCTTCATTGTGTTGTTTTCGACTAGTGAGCCCGGATTGGTGGTGGTATGGTGGTCTGGAGAGCCTGGCTTGGGCATGGTATCGTGTTCTGGTATCCCTGGCTTGGTGGTGGTAAGGTGGTCTGGTGAGCCAGGTTTGGTTGTGGTATAGTGGTCTGGTGAGCTTGGCTTTGTGGTATTTTGGTGGTCTGGTGAGTCAGGGTTGGTTGTGGTATAGAGGTCTGGTGAACCTGGCTTCATCGTGTTGTGGTCGACTGGTGAGCCTGGCTTGGAAGTGGTATGCTCATCTGGATACCCTGTCTTGGTGGTATTTTGGTATTCTGGTGCGCCGGGCTTAGTGGTGTTGTAGTGGTCTGGTGAGCCTGGCTTGGTGGTGTTATGGTGGTCTGATGACCTTGGCTTGGTTGTGGTATAGTGGTCTGGTGAGCTTGGATTGGTGGCGTTACGGTGGTCGTCTGGTGAGCCTGGCTTTGAGGTGGTATGCTGGTTTGGATACCCTGGCTTGGTGGTATTTTGGTATTCTGGTGAGCCGGGCTTAGTGGTGTTGTGGTGGTCTGGCGAGCCTGGCTTTGTAGTGTTATGGTAGTCTGGAGACCTTGGCTTCGTCGTGTTGTAGTGGTCTGGTGAGCCTGGCTTGGAGGTGGTAGGGTGTTCTGGTGAGCCCGGCTTGGAGGTGGTATGGTGGTCTGTAGACCCTGGCTTGGTGGTATTTTGGTGGTCTGGTGAGCCGGGCTTAGTGGTGTTGTGATGGTCTGTTGAGCCCGGATTGGTGGTGGTATGGTGGTCTGGAGAGCCTGGCTTGGGCATGGTATCGTGTTCTGGTATCCCTGGCTTGGTGGTGGTAAGGTGGTCTGGTGAGCCAGGTTTGGTTGTGGTATAGTGGTCTGGTGAGCTTGGCTTTGTGGTATTTTGGTGGTCTGGTGAGTCAGGGTTGGTTGTGGTATAGAGGTCTGGTGAACCTGGCTTCATCGTGTTGTGGTCGACTGGTGAGCCTGGCTTGGAAGTGGTATGCTCATCTGGATACCCTGTCTTGGTGGTATTTTGGTATTCTGGTGCGCCGGGCTTAGTGGTGTTGTAGTGGTCTGGTGAGCCTGGCTTGGTGGTGTTATGGTGGTCTGATGACCTTGGCTTGGTTGTGGTATAGTGGTCTGGTGAGCTTGGATTGGTGGCGTTACGGTGGTCGTCTGGTGAGCCTGGCTTTGAGGTGGTATGCTGGTTTGGATACCCTGGCTTGGTGGTATTTTGGTATTCTGGTGAGCCGGGCTTAGTGGTGTTGTGGTGGTCTGGCGAGCCTGGCTTTGTAGTGTTATGGTAGTCTGGAGACCCTGGCTTCGTCGTGTTGTAGTGGTCTGGTGAGCCTGGCTTGGAGGTGGTAGGGTGTTCTGGTGAGCCCGGCTTGGAGGTGGTATGGTGGTCTGTAGACCCTGGCTTGGTGGTATTTTGGTGGTCTGGTGAGCCGGGCTTAGTGGTGTTGTGATGGTCTGTTGAGCCTGGCTTCGTGGTGGTATGGTGGTCTGGAGAGCCTGGCTTCGTGGTATTTTGGTGGTTCTGTGAGCTAGGCTTAGTGGTGTTGTGGTGGTCTGGTGAGCCTGGCTTCATGGTTGTAGGGTGGTCTGGTGAGTCCAACTTGGAGGTGGTATAGTGGTCTGGAGACCCTGGCTTGGTGGTATGTTGGTCTGGAGACCCTGGCTTGGTGGTATTTTGGTGATCTGGTGACCCTGGCTGGATGGTGGTAGGGTGGTTTGGTGTCCCTGGCTTGGTGGTGGTAGGGTGGTCTGGTGAGCCAGGTTTGGTTGTGTTATACTTGTCTGGTGAGCCCGGCGTGAAGGTGGTTTGGTGGTCTGAAGACCCTGAATTGGTGGTATTTTGGTGCTCTGATGACCCTGGCTTGGTGGTGGTAGGCTGGTCTGATGAGCCATGTTTGGTTGTCGTATAGTGGTCCGGTGAGCCCGGCTTGGTGGTGGTATGGTGGTCTGGTGAGCCTGGCTTTGACGTTGTAGGATGGTCTGGTGAGCCCGGCTTGGTGGTGGCATGGTGGTCCGGAGCGTCCGGCTTGGGAGTGCTAGGGTGGTCTGGTGAGCCTGGCTTAGTGGTTGTATGGTGTTCTGGAAAGCCCGGCTTGGGAGTGCTAGGGTGGTCTAGTGACCCTGGCTTGGTGGTGGTAGGCTGGTCTGATGAGCCATGTTTGGTTGTCGTATAGTGGTCCGGTGAGCCCGGCTTGGTGGTGGTATGGTGGTCTGGTGAGCCTGGCTTTGACGTTGTAGGATGGTCTGGTGAGCCCGGCTTGGTGGTGGCATGGTGGTCCGGAGCGCTCGGCTTGGGAGTGCTAGGGTGGTCTGGTGAGCCCGGCTTAGTGGTTGTATGGTGTTCTGGAAAGCCCGGCTTGGGAGTGCTAGGGTGGTCTAGTGAGCCCGGCTTGGGGGTTGTGTAATAGTCTGGTGACCCTCGCTTCGTCGTGTTGTGGTCGACTGGTAACCTGGGATTCGTCGTGTTGTGGTGGCCTGGTGAGCCAGGCTTCGTCGTGTTGTAGTGGTCTGGTGAGCCCGGCTTGGGGGTCGTATGGTGGTCTGGAGAGCCTGGCTTCGTGGTATTTTGGTGGTTTTGTGAGCCAGGCTTAGTGGTCTTGTTGTGGTCTGGTGAGCCTGGCTTCGTAGTGGTAGGGTGGTCTGGTGAGCCCAGCTTGGAGGTGGTATAGTGGTCTGGAGACCCTGGCTTGGTGTTGGTAGAGTGGTCTGGTGAGCCCGTCTTGGAGGTGGTATGGTGGTCTGGAGACCCTGGCTTGGTGGTATTTTGGTGATCTGGTGACCCTGGCTTGGTGGTGGTATGGTGGTCTGCTGACCCTGGCTGGAGGGCGGTAGGGTGGTTTGGTGTCAATGGCTTGGTGGTGGTAGGGTGGTCTGGTGAGCCAGGTTCGATTGTGTTATACTTGTCTGGTGAGCCCGGCTTGGAGGTGATTTGGTGGCCTGGAGACCCTGGCTTCGTGGTATTTTGGTGGCCTGGTGAGCCTGGCTTAGTGGTGTTATGGTGGTCTGGTGACCCTGGCTTGGTCATGGTAGAGTAGTCTGGTGAGCCAGGTTTGGTTGCGATATGGTGGTTTGGTGAGCCTGGCTTGGTGGTGTTATGGTGGTCTGGTGAGGTTGGCTTCATCATGTTTTGGTAGTCTGGTGAGCCTGGGTTGGAGGTCGTGTGGTGGTCTGGTGATCCTGGCTTGGTGGTGGTAGAGTGGTCTGAGCCTTGCCTGGAGGTTATATGGTGGCCTGGAGACCCTGGATTGGTGGTATTTTGGTGGTCTGGTGAGCTGGGCTTAATGGTGTTGTGGTGGTCTGATGAGCCAGGTTTGGTTGTGGTATAGTGGTCCGGTGAGCCCGGCTTGTTGGTGGTATGGTGGTCTGGTGAGCCTGGCTTGGAAGTGGTAGGATGGTCTGGTGAGCCCGGCTTGGTGGTGGCATGGTGGCCCGGAGTGCCCGGCTTGGGAGTGGCAGGGTGGTCTGGTGAGCCCGGCTTGGGAGTGCTAGCGTGGTTTGGTGAGTCTGGCTTGGTGGTGGTGTGGTGGTCTCGTGAACCCGGCTTGGAAGTGATATGGTGTTCCGCCGACCTTGGCTTGGTGGTATTTTGGTGGTCTGGTAAGCCCAGCGTTGTCATTTTGTGGTGGTCTGGTGAGCCTGGCTTTGTCGTGTTGTGGTGTTCTGGTGAGCCTGGCTTGGTGGTGGTGTGGTGGTCTGGTGATTCAGGCTTGGAGGTGGTATGGTGGTCTGGTGAGCCCGGCTTGTGGGTTGTATGGTGGTCTGGTGAGCCTGGCTTCATCGTGTTGTGGTCGACTGGTAAGCCGGGCTTCGTCGTGTTGTAGTGGCCTGGTGAGCCGAACTTGGTAGTGTTCTGGTGGTCAGGTGAGCCAGGCTTTGTGGTTTTCTGGTGGTCTGGTGACCCTGGCTTGGTTGTGTTCTGGTGGTCTGGTGAGCCGGGCTTTGTGAGTTTATGATGGTCTCGAGAGCCGCGCTTCGTTGCGTTATAGTGGTCTGGTGAGCAGGTCTTGGTGGTGTTCTCATTGTCTTGTGACCCCAACTTTGTGGTGTTCTTATGGTGTGGTGTGGGGGTCTTAGTTGTGTTTCGTTCGTTTGGTAAAGTAGTCTTGGTGGTGTTCTCGTGGTCTGGTGAGGTGGTCTTGGTTGTGTTCTGATGGTCTGCTGAGCCAGTCTTCATGGTTTTCTGGTTGTTTGTTGAGTTTGACTGTGTGGTGTTGTGGTGGTTTTTATAATTCTTGTGGTCTGATGAGCTGTTCTTCGTGGTGTTCTGGTGGTCTGTTGAGCTGTTCTTCATGGTGTTCTTTTGGTCTGACGTGCTGGTTTTCATTATGTTGTGGTGGTCAGATGAGTTGGTTTTCATTATGTGAAAATTAAATATGAGAACAGTTACTATTTTTTTCAACGTTCATTTTGTAATAAATATTTTATTTAAAACTAGCTTTGGTGTATATATAAATACAGTCATGTGCAAAAATATAGTATCTTTATTTTTTCTATAAAAATATAATAAATGTTAGGCCACCAGCAGAGGCAAAAAAGAACAAACAGCTTACTAGCATAATTAAAATGATTTGCAACTCCCACCAGCACACTTCAGCTCACCTGAGTTCTTTTTAGACATACCTTTTCATTATCAACACCAGATATAATTAGAACTCAGAAGAAAATTAGCGTTGTGGAGTATATACTCTAATAAGTTTCAACTGACATTACCAAGCCGATTATATATGTTGTATTTTCTGTGTGTGACCTTGCAGTGATTTCTTGTTTACAATTTTTTAATTCATGTTGTTTGTAGATCTACCCACACCTCACCAGTGTTATCTTTTATGTACATAAAGCGTGTCTGCCATCCTATTCCTAACAGCATACCTCGCCTTAATATAGACACAGCAAAAATCTTTAATGTGCATGAACCCCTTGTTGATCATGCTAGGATATGGAATGAGCTGCAACAAGAAATTATCCAACTTCAACAAGAGGTCTATGAACAAAACCTATTGGGGAGGAACTATTGTCTATCTGCCACTTTGCACTAAATATACATTCACCTTATACATGAACGTATATTTGACTGTGACCATACCTAACTCCCATCTGTCCATCTCTTCTGGTCTCTCCTCTTCTGCTCTCTTCTCTCTCTCTCTCCCCCTCTCTCCTTTTCCCTCTCCCTGTTGAGCTATACAGAGGTGTGAAGAGTGGAATGTCTATTACCGCCATGCTCACCGCCGCGACAAAACGACAGTGGCCAAAATAAATTAGTCGCATTTCAAAGTAATTCGTGAAATGACCGCCAGGTGGCGCAAAGTGCCATTTTCCGTCATCTCGGTTTAAAAAATAATTAAGTCATAAAACGGTAAAAAACTATAGGCTGTATCAAAGAAATACTACAGTAATGGTAATTTCCACATCTGTATATTTTATACAACAAGCATGAACAATCTGAACCAGAGATATTGATATTTGCTGGATAATAATGAGTTTAAAAAACATTGAAGTTGAACATTAAAACAAGTATACTACACTGTAAATCGTAATGCTCAAAGCAATTAAATACACTGAGTACTGAATGAGTAATAATTTTGAGTACGTAAGTAACAATAACTTAAGTAAAACTTCCACCAATGTGAAATCTATAGAGCACTCGTGGCGTAGCGGTAAATGTTTTGCATATCATGCGGAAAGCCCTAGGTTCGATTCCCGTGCTGGATGGTCTGCAACTCTTTTTTTTATTTGTTCAACAAAATCAAAAATTGTTAGTTCTGTTTACTTAAAATTGGAAACATCATTAATTAAAAAAATGTGATGCAACTGATTACCTCAAATTTTTTGAGTTTTGCCAACTTTATCAGGTTTACAGCGTAGCAGTCAAAAAGACTCACAAAAAATACTGTGTTGTTTCTGTAAACACATTGTTGGGTTGTTTATGCTGGGTCAGAATTCTAGGTTATTTTAGGTACTTTAAACACATTGTTGGGTTGCTCATGTTGGGTCAAATGCTTTCTAAAATTTAGTTTCCCCAACAGACCCTGAGATACACTCCTATGTTTCATATCGCGGAGAGAAGCTCGGGATCATTAGCACCGATAGCTCACCAGTTGTGCCTAGTTAGGCAGCCCCGCTTCTTTGCAGTGTGAGCTTCGGAATGAGTGAGGAGCGATATTGATTTGAGCGCACGCCGTGACACAAGTATACATTTACTTTTATTTAAATTTGATGCAAATAAGAAACGCCTATATGTATTACTATAGTTATAGTATTGTGATTGTATTTTATAAGGTTTTGTCAGCAGCATTACAGCGCACCCGGGGTCATTATTTATTAAAATAATGAAGTACAGTGTACTGCATTTCATTGTCATAATACCACAAAAACACAAGCGGGGCTGAATGCCAACGACATCTGCTTACGCAGTAGCACGTCCTGACAATGTTTTAATTTTATAGTCATTTAGTTTCCTTTATTTCAGTATTATCTACTACAAATTTAAAGAACACAACATTGACAATGACCCAAAACCCTACACTGTAAACCCGATTAAGTTGGCAAAACTCCAAATATTTGAGGTAATCAGTTACATCAATTTTTTAAAATTAATCTTGTTTCCAATTTTAAGTAAACAGAACTATAAATTTTTGAGTTTGTTGAACTTGACCAAATGAAAAAAAAATGTTGCAGACCATCCAGCACAGGAATCGAACCTAGGGCTTTCCGCATGGCAGGCGAGACACGTACCACTGCGCCACGAGCGCTCTATAGATTTTACATTGGTGGAAATTTAACTTAAGTTATTGTTACTTATGTACTCAACATTATTACTCATTCAATTATTTAGGTTAACAGTACTGTGTTCAATGTGTTACTTTGAGTTATTTGAATTACTTTGAGCATTAGAGTTTACAGTGTACACGCGTAGGCTTTCTAATTACACATGATAAAATCTAAAGGCTCACTGTGTTTGCTTAAATTCGATACTAATAAAATTTAATTCTACATTTGTACTGTAATTTTAGTAATGTGATTATGAATTCGTTTAAGTACAATGTTACACTTGATTTTATCCACTACTACGTGCAGCTCTAAAATAGCTGCGGCTCATTAATCCATGAGAGAATGAACTAAGGTCTGACGCGCCGGTCTATAGTTATATAGCGCCACTCAGTGGTAAAAGCCAGCAACTGCATACCGTCGCTGTGAGGTGCGGCGACAAAACTAGAAAACCGCTCATCACACATCTGTACATGCAGACCCCTCTGCCCTCTGGACCTGTCTAACTCGTCCTGGAGTCCTGCTTCTGGTTGGAGATATCGTCGCATGGATACCCCGTATAGTCTGCCTGGGATGTGTGTGATGACTGGGGACGGTTCCACTTTACCATGAAGACCGTCCTGTCCTCGACTGATGCAGACAGCGGTTTTCTGGGGCCCTGTGACCTCAGTCGCTCGATAGTTCAGGACTGAAATTTCCTACAGTCTACCTGAGCCTCCAGGAACAAACTGGACTCCATTTAATTTAAACACATCGCCTGTTATACTGAACTTCCAGTCTTACACAGTAGTATCCAGATCAATCCCTGCTATCCATTTTCACCCAAATGAGGATGGGTTCCCTGGTCTGGTTTCTCTCAAGGTTTCTTCCCATTACCATCTCGGGGAGTTTTTCCTTGCCACCGTCACCCTCGGCTTGCTCATCAGGGACAATCTTATCATTGTCATCTTATCATTTTGATTCATACACATTCACATTTCATACAAATGCGACAATGTCAGTTGTTAAAAGCGCTATACAAATAAATGAATAAATAATAAATTAACTTGCACTGAAGGGCGTGTTTCGCCAAAGTCTGAATCTAGAAATATCCCTGGATGAAATAATTGACATTCCATTCGGCTCGACCCCTCGATTTCATGGAGCATGATCCCCAGTGAAGCCATATGTTTATTGGATTCCTACCCCCCATGAACTGATGCAATTTCTCTCAGTTACAGTCACTCATCATCACTCATCATCTATCCAGGGTCAAGCGGGGCCTGGTGCCTAACCAAAGAAACTTAGGGCATGAGAAGGAGTATAACATGGACAGGGTGGCAATCTATCACAGGGCACACACAGACACACATTCTCACACTGTGGGTAATTTGGAAACGCCCATTAGCTTAATCTGCATGTCTTTCACTGTGGGAGGAATCTGGAGTATCCAGAGTAAACCCACCGTGCACAGGGAGAGCATACGAACTTCAGGCACACAGACTCAAGGTGGGAATTAAACCTGGAAGCTGGAGGTACACGGCGACAGTGCTAACCACTACACCACCGTGTCTCCCCAAAGCAACTATGAAGGATAAAGCTTGGAGGAAGTTTGGTGCAGAAGGTTAAAGGCGCAAAAGAGAGCAGCTATGTTCCCTTTCAAAAGATACACTCGATGAGAACGTCCTTTTGTTCAACGGTTGTGAAGCACGTGTGTCAAAGAAGCCAAACCTTTTGCATATATTACCTCGGTCAGGTGATGTTATTCGATGAGATACACCTGCAGGTTATAAATAGGACTAAACCGAAGACATCCTCAGGTCTTTTTGTCTTCAAGTATGTGTGTGTGCAAACACTTTATAAAACTAAAATAGAAAGCATTACACTACGCACCAGATGGCAGAGTTGGACAGGAGATGCGTTCCTCCATGTGAAAGATATCTTGCACAGGGCGATCTCCATGCTTTCTGTTTTAAGTGTTTGGGGGAAGAGCACACTATCCTCGGGCTTGAGCATTGCGATCTCCTCTCTATTAAAGTCCTTCGCGGTCAACTCACCTCCTTTAAAACAAAACCACGAGCCACGGCGCATTTCTGGTTGGCGGCTAATCTGGTGTAAGATGGAATCCTTCTTTTTTCTCGCATGAGCCTTAACGGTCTACTTCTCAAGCGCGCTCCGACCGCTTTTTGTGAAGGGGCGGAAGAAACTTCCTCTCTTGCTTCGGCGGAGATGGAAACTGTCACTTCAGAGTGCTCCTCTAGCAATGAGCGAGCATATCAGGAGTTGCTAGAGGTAGTAATGCGCGGTCGTACGCTTACACCTCGATTGGCTGCAGGAGCAGGAGTCCCACAAGTGCTCAAAATTAGACGACAGGTTTTTGTTGGGTGGCCAGGGGGCAGGGCTCAACGGCACACCCTCCCCCCCTTTTTTGCCAATTTTTTAACTCGTTCATGGAAAATGCCTTATTCATTCGGTGTCTTTGTGCCATCTACATCGATTCATTCTAATGTTGTGGATGCAAAGGCGCGGGGTTATATGATGATGCCCCAGATAGAAGAGATGCTTGCGGGCTATCTCTCTTCTGGGACGTCATCCTCCCTGAAAAAGCCCACCCTGTCCACAAAGCCATATACGTAGACTAACATCTTCATTGGTGGGAAAAGATGTTAAGGCAGCGGGTCAGGCTGGTGCAGCTCTGCACCCCATGGCGGTTTTACAGACATACCATGCTAATTGACTTGAGCACCAGTGGGGTTATCGATGAAAGGATTCTAAAGGTTTTTAGAATTACATCGAGCCAGTCCCTTCGCGCAACCAAGCAGACGGCCCGTGCTATCTGCCTCTCTATGGCTGCCATTGTATCTACAAAGAGACATCTGTGGCTTAATCTTACGGGCATCAAGGACAAGGATCCTCCTTGATGCCCCCATCTCGCTCTCCGGCCTGTCGCAGTTAGTACCATTATCAATAGGTTTCGGAGGCTCCCCGCCGTGCGCAACAGTCGGGACCGTCGCCCACCCAGTCCCGACCAGGTCTGGTTCCCACAAGGTGTGAGACCCAAGGGGAGATTACAAGGGGGTGCACAGCTCGCCACAGACATCGCAATCCGTCTCAAGGAGACAGGACTTGAGGAGTATTATCTCCGTGAAGAAGATGTCCTGACGCTTATGTGCCCAGAACCGCGGGGGTGTTTCCCCCCGGGAAGGGGTGCATAAAATTCCATCATGGAATAAAGTCTCCTTCTTGGCACCCTCAGGAGGCCCGCATTCAATCTCCGTCACCACTGGTGTTTTGGGGAACAGCGGTCTCCAGCATGTTGATGGGTGTTCGGTTGCCTCCTGCTACGTTTCAGGATGCCGAACATCTAACACCGCCACACCCCCTTCCTCCCCCCATCTAGCTGAAATGGCGAAACTTCTGCCCCTTTCAGAGAAACTGGCAGCGTGGAAGCTACTGCCAGGCATGTCTCCTTGGGTATAAAGCACTGTATTATTACAAGCACAGGCTTTTACAATCATGATTTCTTGGTTTTCAAGAATAAACTTTGGGTTGTGTCCAATTTTGGATCTTCGCGGGTTGAACTGTCATCTCAAAATTTTGACAGTCACTATGATTGTTTCTCAAATCCAACCAGAGAATTGGTTGGTGACAATCAACCTGGAGGATGCACATTTTCATATACAGGGTGGGCCATTTATATGCATACACCTTAATAAAATGCTTAGTGTCAGACCAGTTGAATGGCCCCCAAGGTCTCCCGATCTGACCCCCTTAGACTTTTATCTTTGGGGTCATCTGAAGGCAATTGTCTATGGTGTGAAGATACGAGATGTGCAGCACCAGAAACTATGGATACTGGAAGCCTGTGCTGGCATTTCTCCTGCGGTGTTGCTATCAGTGTGTGAAGAGTGGGAGAAGAGGGTTGCATTGAATACATTTTATAAGTGGTCAGAAACAAGTAAATAACTCATGAAAGAATAAAGTTACGTTAAAACCAAGAACACCATTGTGTGTTCCCAATAAGTTTGATGTGTCACATGACCCTCTTCCTATTGAAAAAACTAAAGTTGGATCCAAGATGGCCGACTTCTAAATAGCCACCATGGTCACCACCCATCTTGAAAAGTTTGCCCCCTCACATATACTAATGTGCCACAAACAGGACGTTAATATCACCAACCATCCCATTTTATTAAGGTGTATCCATATAAATGGCCCACCCTGTAGAAATATTGCCACAACACAGGAACAGCAGAAACTTAAAGGGTAGCTATAAGTTATTATTTTTTTCTGATTCTGTCATCTCTCTTTTATGTTTTTCTTTGTAGTTTTCATCCTTTTTGTACTGTCTAACATGCAGCACTGCAGAATTCTGCTGAATTTACAGGTTAAAGTTTATTCAATGTATGAATATGTCGGTACAAAGTATTTTTGTTGCATCTGTAGAGGTTGATAAGAAGAATGTGTATTTTGTCCCCTATGGTTAGGCTGACCTAGGTAGATAGATGGATTGGATTTTTGCTCTGGTAGTTAAAATGATGAAATAAACAACATCAGATTTCTGACTTGACTAGAAGTTTGTTTTTGATTGTTTTCTAGAAAGGAGTCAATGGGGGGGGAGGGGGGGGGGAGATATGCTTCTACATGCTTATGTGATTTAGATGATTTCTCTACATTCATTGTATCAGGTTTATCACCATAAAGAAATATGACCAGATATTAACACAAAATTCTGACTGTCTCAAGATGAACACTATGTGAAATTAATGGTTTCACCTATATGGATTTACAAGTATAAGTATAGTATAGTTAAGTTGTTCAAAGAAAGTTATTACGTTTTATGTTTATAAATTAAAGGCTGCTCTAAATATATGGTAAACCATATTTTTGATAATTTTATAATAACGAAATTCAAACTTATTCTACAGGTAATGATGTTGAATGTGATGTTAAACATGAGAAAAAATACAGCCATAAAAATAAGTTGGGCAATCTTCAGATTCTTGCCCATGAACACCACTTGAATGAAAAAACAAAAAAGAAAAAAATTTCACTGTCGATGAGCTGTTTGAAGTGTAGAACGCATGACCCTTTTCAAACCCTTTTTTTTGTGGGGGGGCTTTCATATGGCGTTATATTCCTCCCACATTCCTGAGTGCACAGTTTTGACATTTCCAGAGCAGACAAAGCACTCTAGGTGCGTACAGTGGCTCTGCTGCACACTCAATGTGTTTTCCAGCACAACTAAGGGTCGTGAAACTGCATCTGAAAAAAACATAAGACTTCTGGAAAAAGGTGCTATGAAGAAACAAGACCAAACTGGAGTTGTTTGGCCCTAATACCCACTGCCATGTTTGGTATAATTTGGTGGACAGCATTTCAGCATAAACAACTCATAAGCACTGTCAAGCACAGCAGTGAAGTGGTGATGGTCTGGGTTTGTTTGCAGCCACAGGACTTGTGCACCATGCAGTCATTGAGTTAACCATGAACTTCCCTTATATACCAGAGTAATTTATAGGCAAATATAAGGCCATCTGTCCAACAGCTACAGCATCGTCAAAATTGGGTGATGCAACAGGACAATGATCTAAAGCATGCCAGTAAATATACATCAAAATAGCTGAAAAATAAAAAGATCAACGTTTTTAAATGTCCTAGTCAATGCATAGAAATCATTCACTCACTCACTCACTCATCATCTATAAAACGTAATCCTGTATTCAGGATCACGGGGGCCTGGAGCCTATCCCAGGAGACTTAGGGCACAAGGCAGTGTACACCCTGTACATGGTGCCAATCCATCACAGGGCACACACACTCATTCACACGCTACAGCCAATTTGGGAACGCCAATTAACCTAACCTACATGCTTTTGGACTATGGGAGGAAACCGGAGTACCCAGAGTAAACCCACCAAGTACGGGGAGAACATACAAACTCCATGCACACAGAGACGATAATCGAACCTGGCTGGATAGAAATCAGCACAATTGAAATGCTGTGGCGGGACCTTAAGAGAGCTGTGCATAAATAAATGTCCAAAAACCTTAATGAACCGAACCACTCTTGTAAAGAAGAATGAAGCAAAAGATGGGAGAGACTGACAAAGTCATACAGGAAAAATTACTTAATGTTCATGTTGGCTCTACAACCTATTTGGCGTTCTTAGAATTGCCCACATGTTTTTTTGTTGTTTTTGCTGCTTTATATGGTGACTTTGACATTCTATATGCCTAATACTAAGACCTGCTATGATCAGATGATTTTTGACAGTTGACAGTTTGAAGTCAGAACCCATGGACTTGGTGGGGAAAACACTTCACCGTCAGTGAACATTTTGAATGCATGGACCTAATGGTGTGTTTTTCCTTTGCTTTAATGGCGCTCTTTTAAGTTGCTGCATTTTGGGGGTCTTTTGGCCTTCCTCTTTGTCTTCATTAAATGAAAAAAAAAACATGCTGCCACTTTCTGGGTCAGAAAGAAGAGCATTAAATACTTTATAAATAATTTTTGTTCTGGCCTGTTTGTTCTTAAACGATACTAGTTCATATATTATTTTATTTATGGTTTAGAATGTCTTTTGATTGTACACTTTCACAATGAAAGTTTTTTAAAATTTATTTTAAGGTCACGGGCAGTCGTATAATCATTTCACTGAATATCTCTTTACTTTTTTGTAAAGAGACCAATTTCATGATTTGGCCTCCTAAAATTTCTGCTCTCACCCTTTGATGGGACTTTCTTTTTATTTCAGTGGCCTCCTCCACTTTCATTGACTCCTCTTTGGATCACATATTAGGGGTTTCCATGAACAGTGTCGTGAGCCAGCCAGATCAACCCAGCACTTCCAGGACCTAACTCCACTGAGATTCTGTCATCATGCTGAACCTTCCTCCACCATACACCTGTACCTAATTAGCTAATCAACATCTCAGCCTTAAAAGCACACCAAGAGCTTCAGTGAGCACCACCTTGCCCTTTGAAGTCTTGCCTTCTCTCAGACTGATTATTTGTGTATGACCCCGTCTGTTTCATGGACGATTCTTGGGTAACATCATTAGAAGACATGGGCTTGGTTTCCACTGCTATGCTGATGATACCCAGTTATATATCTTATCGAAACCAGATGAAATATCCAAGTTGTCCAGATTAACTGAGTCTGTCCAAGATATAAAAGATTGGATGAGCCATACTTTTCTTTTACTATATTCAAAAGTCAAGAGAAATATTACTTATTGGTCCAAAAATCAGTAAACAAATGCTCTCACACTTCAACTTTAACATAGAAGGATGTAATATTACTAGCAGCTCAACAGTGTAATATTAGAAGCAAGATTTCCCTTGAAAATCATATTTACAATATTACAAAAACAGCCCTTTTCCACCTTAGAAATATTGCCAAGCTTAGGAACATTTTATCTATACCTGATGCAGAAAAGCTAGTTCATGCATTCATGACCTCCAGAATGAACTAATGTAATGCAATAGGTGGTTGTCCTGCATCCTCAATAAACAAGCTACGTTCTAAGTTAGTTCTAAATGCACCTTCCAGAGTTCTCACCAGATCAAGAAAATTTGATCATATAACCCGAATACTATCATCTGCACTTGCTACATGTTATGTTTAGAATTATTTACAAACTAGCATTACTTACATACAAGGCTCTAAAAGGTTTAGCTCACATGTATCTAGCCAGTCTTCTGACACGTTACAATCTGCAGCGCTCCTTAAGATCACCTGGTCAGAATTAGAGAGGGGGACAAAACTGCCTTCAACACATACCGTTTGGGCTGGCCAATGCTCTGGCTGTGTTTCAAACCCTGGTCAACAAAGACTTCATAAATATTTTCCTCTTTGCTTATCTGGATGACATCCTTATCTACTTACATTCATTAGAGTAACACAAGGTGCAGGTATGCAAGGTACTTCAGATGCTCCTAGAAAAACAGCTCTTCATCAAAACAGAGAAATGAGAGTTCCTCTGCAGCATAGTTTCTATTCTAGGTTTTATTGTTGCCTCATCTATGGCCAGCTCCAATTATAATATAGGTGACTGGGAGCTACGTGCAGTAAAACTCGCACTGAAGGAGTGGAGACATTGGCTTGAAGAGAGTCGTTCCTTGTCTGGACAGATCACAAGGACTGGATTCGGCTGCCTCTAAACTCCTGACAAGCACGATGGTCCCTGTTCTTTTCTTGTTTCAACTTCTCCTGGTCCTATCATCCTGGCTCAAAAACACCAAACTAGACACACTCTCTCATCAGTTCTCCCCAGGCTCATGGAATGGGGGCCCTGGCACGGCACACACACACTAACCCTTGTCCAGCAACATTTCTGGTGACCCACCATAAGGGATTGCTTTGTGAGTGGGGACGCTTGCGCCAGAAATAAGCCTTCATACTTCAGTATCAAAGAACTTGGTTAAACACAAGGTTAAAGATTTGCCAGTCCTTTTCAGCCATCAAACAACAAGCTGTTGTTTGAAGGCTGAAAACAACGGAGCCGTTCCAGAGCACTAACATAAGGAATGGCCCAAAGGGTCATCCTTTCCACTTGCAACAATCCCCTCAAAACAACCTTTCCTATGCTGTCTCCTAGATTCATTGGGCCATTCACGATCACCACAGTCATCAATCCCTGTTTTGTCAGATGACTTCTACTGTCCACCATGTGCCAAATAAACCCCTTCTTTCATGTGTCCCAGATCAAGCCTCTGCCTAGTCTCATGAGCCTTGCCTTTTCTCCGACTGATTAACTGTATGACCACGCCTGTTTCATGGACTTTCAATTCTGTCTCGAACTCCAGGAAAGGATTGCTCTCGCAATGAAATTACTGAATACACAAAAATGCATTGTTCAACATGTTACATATTGTTGCTCAACATTTGATTTTACATTACTTAGCTAAAACAGACAAACAAGGTAAAAACACTTGGCTTATTAGCAAACTATGTAGTATTTGGTTTATAATAATTACCACAGATTGTCTTTTTTAAAAAGAAAATCATTAGCTATCTTTCAATATTTTAACTGAGCACAAATAGTCTTTCCTACATCATACAATACATTATTTGGAACAATTACATGAGAATAGCCTTCGCATTATCAATATTCTGAATTGTGAATTCAATAAAAAAATAATTTGCTTATTGGTTGGATTTTTTGCAGTGGTGTTTAACACATGAACTCAGACTACATGACATTTGATTTCTGACGAAGCTTGAAGTTTGTTTTTGTTTAGCTTTAAAAAAGTTTAAAAACAGACCCTTTTACAGGCTTATAACCCTCCGTTCTTTGTATAAGGTTTAGATGTAAAGAATCTAACCCTGTAAAGAAATAAGAGCAATTCTCAAACAAGTCTCAAGGTGAACTCTATGTAATATGAACTACACTCACCTAAAGGATTATTAGGAACACCTGTTCAATTTCTCATTAATGCAATTATCTAATCAACCAATCACATGGCAGTTGTTTCAATGCATTTAGGGGTGTGGTCCTCGCCAAGACAATCTCCTGAACGCCAAACTGAATGTCAGAAAGGGAAAGAAAGGTGCGTGACATGGTTGTTGGTGCCAGACGGGCCGGTCTGAGTATTTCACAATCTGCTCAGTTACTGGGATTTTCATGCACAACCATTTCTAGGGTTTACAAAAAATGGTGTGAAAAGGGAAAAACTTCCAGTACGTGGCAGTCCTGTGGGTGAAAATGCCTTGTTGATGTAGAGGTCAGATGAGAATGGGCCGACTGATTCAAGCTGACAGAAGAGCAACTTTGACTGAAATAACCCCTCGTTACAACCGAGGTCTGCAGCAAAGCATTTGTTGCATGCTTTGTTGCATTTGTTGCATACACAACCTTGTCCATGATGGCTACTTCCAGCAGGATAATGCACCATGTCACAAAGCCCGAATCATTTCAAATTGGTTTCTTGAACATGACAATGAGTTCACTGGACTAAAATGGCCCCCACAGCCACCAGATCTCAACCCAATAGAGCATCTTTGGGATGTGGTGGAACGGGAGCTTCGTGCCCTGGATGTGGATCCCACAAATCTCCATCAACTGCAAGATGCTCTCCTATCAATATGGGCCAACGTTTCTAAAGAAAGCTTTCAGCACCTTGTTGAATCAAAGCCATGTAGCATTAAGGCAGTTCTGAAGGCAAAAGGGGGTCAAACACCGTATTAGTATAGTGTTCCTCATAATCCTTTAGGTGAGTGTATTTAAAAAATGTTTTTTTTAATTTATTATTTTAAGATATATTAAATAAATAGTTATATATGAAACCTTCAACCCCTTCCAAAAAAATGAAACAAATCATAACTTCAATCCATCATTAGAATTCCAGAAACATGTTTTACACACTAGTGGTATATAGCCTTATTCATATCTTTTATTTTTATCATAAAAGTTTGTGTAATGTTTTCTTTGTATGTTTGTGCTATACAACACAGTGGGGAGTGTAGCTCAGGTCTGTTGGGATACTGAAAAAGCATAGAGTGCGACTCGCCTCGTGTCCGTGCTTTATGGTGCGGCCCATGCAAAAAAAGAGTCCAACATGTTACATTCTGGTTCGAACTTGAGCTTACAGTACTTAAATATTTGAATGACAAGTTGAGTCAACTTAAGATTTTGAACTAGGTACACGTTGTGTCAATTAAACAGCAATATGAAATATTATTTTTGTCAAGCAAATTTCTCTAAAAAGTGAGTAAACTTAAAAAAAGCTTTGCAACTTCTTGCTAAGCTTTTTTTTAATGTTATGTTACCATGCATGTTGTACTATTGCCTCAACCATGTTCAATGTTAATGTGGTACACTTTAGAACATGAGCCCTTCCATTCCTTATCCGTGTTCTTTGTTGTTGTTGTTGCTGAATTTGGCCTGTCTGTTCCTAAAAGCTACCAGCTTGCATAATATTTTATTTGTGATTCTGACGGTCTTTTGACTTTAGACTTGTTTTTGTTTAGTTTTAATAAAGGATTCTCAGTGGAAGAGAAACTGACCCTTCTACATCCCCAGGTGAGCTCCATCCTTTCTCTGTATCAGGTTGATCACTGTAAAGAAATACAATCAGATATTACAGCACAGTTCAGGTCAGACCAGATCTTGAGCAGAACACAATGTAATATGAAATGTTGTAATATTTGATTTTTGTTTGTTTGTTTGATTTTCAGATATATATCGATTTATACACATAGTTAAATTTGTTCAATAGTTTTTTTTATATTTTATATTTTTAAATTAGAAGTTTCACTGAATATTTGTTGTAAATCTAATAGTTATGAGATTCAAACTTCTTAAACCTTATTACGATTAGACTTTGATATTAAACACTGATAAAAAAAAATCAGTGATCATAAAGTTATAAACATTTGGACAGTGAGGCATTTAAAAAAATATCTATATTCTCACCCCTGTACTCCACTAGGATGAAAAGAAAAATCACTGTCATTGAACCTTTTGACATCTGGAACCCAACTGTACATATCATCAGTAATAATGACAGTTTCACTGTAAGCCCTGCACGCTCATGTCATTACACTGCCTTCACCATGTTCATGGCCATGGCATGGTGGTTCAGTGTAAGCTTCCCTGAGGATATGAATTATGCGGTTTGTCCAAAAGATTTTGTCAGACAAAACCATATCTGAAATCTACAACAAAAATCTAATGAAAATCAATAGTGTAGTTGACTTGTAGGCTGGTAGATGAACTAGTTCTAAATTACTTTAGCAACTTTTACAGAATAATAAATACTATAATAAATAAAAAAAATATTTGTCATGTCAAGAATGCATCTTATAACATGTATTTCTTGAATTTACAAAACTGCATTGTTTAACATGTTACATACTGTATATTTGCTCAACATTTAATGTTAAATGTTTGGATAAAAACTTGGATAAAACAGTCAAACAAGGTAAAACTTCTTGCCTTGTTAGCAAATAGCTAATCCTTTGCTCTTTTTTTTTTTTTTTTTTTTTTAAACAAAATCAGTAGTTAGATTTCAGTATTTTGATTAAGTGCAAATTTTCTCCTCTACATCATACAAGACATTATTTGGAACAATTACATAAGAATAGTCTTTAAATTTATAGGATTCTATTTAAATAACTATTCTATTTAGATCTATGTGGCTATCTACATCTTGGTTATAAATGCATATGCTACAATTTGTACAGTTCAAATATTGCTGCTTGATTTCGATTTAAAAAAATGTGCATATTGGTTGGATTTTTTTGGAGGGGCTAAATAAGATTTCTAACCCTCTAAATTTGATTCATTATTAACCTTTATACAGCCTAATCTAATTTGTTATTGAGGTTCATTTTTTTTGGAGTTCAGATGAGCTCATCCACGAACTCAATCCTTTCACTGTATCAGGTTTTTAACGAGGGGGAATGTGATTTTATTTTATTTTTTCGCTGATCATACTTGACCAGAATATTTTTTAATGGAGGTTGTTGTCTGTACTGTCCTTAACATTGTAAAGCACAAAACATATGTGCTTTTCCACTGTTTCCATACTGTTTTTCCACTTAGTAACCTCAAAGAAGACAGTGTCAGTCCATCACAGAGGCACATACTCACACACCATGGGCAGTTTTGAAATTCGAGCCATTAACCTATGTTGCATGTCTTTGTGGAAGGAGACTTGGAAGGAAACCAGCATATCTGGAGGAAACCCACCATGCTGGCTCAGATCCTTTCTTACAACTATCATGATCTGCATGTTCACCTGAGAGACGGGCCAGACTTGGTTTGCAAAATACAAACAAAAATGCTTCCAGGCCGCACCAGACATGCTCCAGGTTGTTACAATCCTCAAATAAGCTTTTGAATTATACATCTGACTCAATTAAAAACGTCTTTCATGAGATGAAAAACATAAATGCGAGACACGTATTTAGTATTATGGAAAGATCTACATGTGAGGCTCCTACAAGCCTACTGTGTTAATTCTGGCAGGAGTATGTAAGTCTAAAGACATTATGCACTGTGGAGGTCTGGTTTAATAAATATTAAAGATTTTTGCAGGATTTTAAAAAACAGTGGCATACATGTTATGATGTATTTGTCTTTACCCCCAAAAAGGTTTTGTTTCTCAAAAATGTGCTCTGCAACAAAATATCTTCATTTAATTGACTTTGTAGGATCTTTCAGCATTACCTCTATTAGAAAAATATATTTTTTTCACAGTTTGCATGATCCACATAAGTTAGATTTCTACCTGTCGAACTAGAGTATTTCACTGGTAAATTCACTGGTATCTTGTTGTAGCTGATCCCAAATGAAAAATAAACCATGTGATTATTGATGCTTACTATGGCATAGATGTGCTTATGGAAACAAACAAACAAACAAACAAAAAAACATGACAACAATATAAAGTCTCATTTCTCTATATCCTCATGATTTTGTATTTATTCATATTTTTTAAATAAAATTTAATAACACAATTACACAAGAAAAAAAAACTGACCTTTCTATCTCTTCATCAGATTTAGGCGAACTCCTGTAAAGCAGAATAGGCAGACAATAGAGGACAATTTTTACATAATAATATGCAGTTTATTTTTTTTAACACATGGGATGTACAATCATATCATATTATATGGACATCATGTACATGTATATCCATTTTTTCTACATTATTCTACATTTTAGTATTTTTAAGTATTCAATTATTCTATATTTTTGTAGTCCCCCATTATTATCAGGCACATCGTATTTTGTGAATGCAGTAGTAAGTAACGCTCTCATTACTTAACTAGTTTTTCACATACAGTATAATACATTTAGTTCTAATAGAGCAAAGTCAGGTGCTTTGTCAAGTAAGAAGTTTTTTTTTTCTAATACATAAAGCATGTTTTTACAAAAAGTTCAATAAAGCACTCCATGACTTTTATGTGGACTCTTAGATGGCCAAACTGTTTTACACCTAAAGTCAAAACAACTCAGTTCACTACCTCGATAGTTACTCTTTCAGTTGCATCAACTTTTTCAGCTGCGACCACTGCAACAGCGGACCATATGATCTGCACACAGCTTGTTACAGGTTTTACGCTGGTGTGCTTCTTGGTGCAACCCTACCATTTTCATCAGATTTGTACAGATCTGTGCCGTTAATTTAAGTTTCCCTGAGAACCTTAAATACCCAGTCGGTCCAAAAGATTTTGACAGAAATCTACAACAGCTCATGAGAAAATCATTTGATTATTGATGGTTGAATTCCTGCTTTAGTGTGGCAGTCCTCATGGTAAGAAGTTTTAGGGCAGGAGGGGTATTCCTTGGCTGCCAAACCATTGCAGAATGCACACAGCAGACTATTAGGGAAGACCAGTTAAGCTAATCTGCATGACTCTCTGGACTATGGGAGGAAACCAGAGTACCTGGAAGAAACCCACCAAGCACGGAGAGAACATTTAAACTGCTCACACAGAGACCCGAGGTGGGAATCAAACCCTCAACCCTGGAGTTGCAATACCACAGTGCTAAACACTATGCCACCATGCCTTTAAGAAAATACAGTATCTTAGTATTTCTTATACATGTAATTCTTGAATTCACAATAATGTATTGCTTAGAACCTTATATACTGTACTGTATACAGTAATTGCTCAAAATTTAGCGTTACTTGGCAAAAACAGCCAAATGATGTAGAGTAAAATCTCCTGGCTTATTAGCAAACTAGCTAGTACTTGTAGTTCAAACATTGCCACAGCTTGTTTTTATTTTTATTTTTTTTATTTTTTAAGAAAATTATTAATTAGCTTTAATATTTTGACTGTAATACTGGAAATTATTTGCACTGCAGCTTATTGTGGTTGTATATTTTTTTAAATGAAAATGTAGTTCAAGCATTTAAAATTTAATGCAGAAAAAAATTTAAGTTACTAAATTGCTGTTAAAAAATATTTTCAATTGTTAAAAATACCATCTTATTTTTTAACCTTACAAAATCAGGTAATAAAATTCAGGTAGAAAAAAATCATTTGCATTTGAATGAAAAAGCGCATGAATGGGTTTGCTTTGTATAATTACGAGGGAGGGAGCATAACACCACTGACTGTGAAAGAGGCAACCCAGTCTGTTAGTTAGTAGTGCTGCATTCCGATCAACCATTTAAAGTACAGTACAAAGCGGCACATACCGCAGCAATCGCCAATCCACTGCGCTTCCTGTGATCATGTAAACACCTGATTTTTTATTACATTAATTTAGTCGACCTGAATTTATGAGGTTGAAAAATAATGAAGCTGAGCACATTCCTGCTTCATTTAAAATGAGCAGTCTCTTCTTTTCATCATTTCAATATGAATTAAATGGAAACGTCCAGCACTGCATGATAGACAATTATTTATCATTAGCTGTCTATCATGCAGTGCTGGACTTTTCCATTTAATTCACAGGTCAAAGTTTATTTAATATACAGTATGAAAATGTAGTGCATAGTATCAGTACAGGCTGGTAAGACTGATGTCTACTTTGTCCCCTGTGGTTAAAGTTAATGTAGATAGATAGAGAGAGAGAGAGAGAGAGAGAGAGAGAGGAGAGAGAGAGAGAGAGAGAGAGAGAGAGATTTGATTTTTAATAGGTTTAATAGTTGAATAAATGGGGGAAAAAACACTGACCCGTCTCCATCTTCACATGAATCCCTGTAAAGAAATATGAGCAGACAATAGGACACAAATCCACAGTCAGTCAGTCTCAGTACAACCTCTACATAATAACAAATACTGAAAAGTTTGTAATGTAGAAATGTATCTCATGTAATTCTTGAATTCACATACATGCTTTGTTTACAGTTGCATGTTACTGTAGTTGCTCAACATTTGATGACTGATCAACAATTAGATTAGACGAAGCTTGATTTCAATTTAAAAATCATTTGATTCTTAATTACACTATGGACTAAACAAAATCAGATTCCTGTGTAGACTTAAAGCTTATTTTTGTATATCAGGAGGGAAACTCACCCTTCATGACGTTCAGACGAGCTCCATCCATGCACTATATCAGGTTTAGATCGATCACTGTAAAGACGTATGAGCAGATAGTAAAGCACAATTCAGAGTTTCTCAATGTGAACACTGTATGTTTATTTTTCTGGAATACGATGTGCAGTTAAATTGTTAGATACTTATTATATATAAAGTTTATCAATTTAGCCACATTTTCGTCAATTTAATAATAAATAAATTCAAACTTGTTCAACTTCATTACACATAGAATTTGTGTATGATAGTAAACACCACAAACCTTGTAGTCATAAACATTTGAACAATGGGACAATTTTCATATTCTTTTCCCCTGTGCACCACTTGCATGCCAAAAACTTCACTGATCTTTTCCTAAATGGATCAGTTTCATGGTTGGGCCCCCAAAACTTTCTGCTCTCACTCTTTGATGAGTCAATTTCCAATATTTTTATAACGGAGAGTTTTATATCTAGACATATAAAATTTGGTATAAAACAAGTATTTAGTAATTGCTGTTATGTGAAGGTGGACTTGATAAGGTGGACTCAAATATGTTGTCCACCCTGATTCTTTTCTACTTCGCTATAGTGTAAGAACCGTGGTCAACAGAATAACATTTTCATTAGATTTGGGCTCATTTATACAGTCACGTTGGGCTTCCCAGAGGAAATGAAATACGTAGTTTGTCCAGAAGATTTTGACAGACATAACCGGATCTGAAATCTACACCAGCTTATGGGGAAATCATATGATAATTGATTTGTTGAATTCCTGCTTTAGTTTGTCAGTCCTCGTGGTAATAAATAATGACATCTGAGTCTCAGAACAACACTGACCGTTTTTTATCCTTGTGCGGTGTTTATTTGTGTGTTTCCAGCATGTTGAGATGAACTTCTGAAAAAGGTATTAGAGCAGACATTAGGGCAAGGTTAACATTTACTATAACTTCTATCACTGAACAAATTAACTACTTTAACCTAACTAAACGTACTACTGTAGGATTAAACATTTATAAAATGTCAACTCTACAGTAGGTTCCAACATAATAATATACAAACTGAAAGAGTTACTGTATGTACATTGGGTTCTACATTTTGAGGTAAAGATGATGATGACATTCTAAGAAGATCAAGTCTGGTGGCCAAGGTGTCTGAGACATTAACCTTATGTCTTTATGTACTTCCTGACCACTGGGTCGGGTCTCATGGTAAATGTGAATGCTGATCTCAAGCCTAGGCTCTGCCATTGTCTCTATGATAATGTGAAGGTCTGGATGATACTGTCAGGCTGATGAGATCAGGGCTGGGGAACTTCCGGTACCAGGCTGATTCCTGTACTACACTATGCTTTGTTTAGATTGTCTCCATGTCTTTGTATCCCTCCCCCTTGAAAAAGTATAAACTCCTCAACGTATGGCGAGTTCTCAATAAAGAGTAAGTTCTACTGGAAAGATATCCCAACGTCTCCTGGTCTTTGATTCAACAAGGGAAAAAGTTCCAAACACTACAGTATGTACTATATGCCTTCTTCAGAAGTTATACAGTAGTTACATGAGAGTAGCCTTTCAATTTATAGGAGTCTGTTTAAATAACTTGGCCAGTTGACCAACTACATCTTACATTAATATCTAACCTTTGGCTGGAATTTGTACAGTTGAAATATTGTTGAAACAGACCACTCACTCACTCATCATCTATAGCGCTTAATCCTGTGCTCAGGGTCCCGGGAGACCTGGAGCCTATCCCAGGAGGTTTAGGACACGAGGCGGGGTACGCCCTGGACAGGGTGCCAATCCATCGCAGGGCACACACACATACATACACTCACACACTACAGACAATTTGGGAACGCCAGTTAGCTTAATCTACATGTCTTTGGATTGTGGGAGGAAACCGGAGTACCCGGAGGAAACCCACCAAGCACGGGGAGAACATGCAAACTTCATGCACAGAGACGGGAATCGAACCCGGACCCTGGAGGTGCAAGGCGACAGTGCTGACCACTACACCATCGTACCACTTTAGCTTGATTTCAATTTAAAAAAAATAAAAATTCTTGCTGTGGTGGTTAAAAAATGATGTACTAGATGACATCGAATTTCTGACTAAACTTCAGAGTTTGTTTTAATAAAGGAGTTTCTGTGGAAAAACTGACCCTTCTTCATGCTTATGATGTATAGATGAACTTTCTTCTTTAGAGTCTTCTTCAGGTTTAGATTGTTTGCTGTAAAGAAATATGAGCAGATATTAAAACACAACTCAGACTGTAACAAGGTGAAATATTGAATAACATTTTAAGTTTAAAAACTAGATGTTCCAATAAATATTTATGGTAAACCACATTTTTGGAAATGTTGTAGTTATGAAATTGAAACTCTTAACTTCATTACGAGTAGATTTTGATAATGAACACCATTAATGATTATATAAACATTTGGACAGTGAGGCAATTTTCATATTCTTGCACCTGTACACAACTTTGAGAGAAAAAAAATCTGATGTATGGTCATATTATGGCATAGTATTTTTTTAACATTACACATATTTTTGTTTTTATATTTATATGACTCTATACTTATAGTATTCTATGTCCCTGAATTAAAGTGTCCCCTTATTATCAAGTGTATCATATTTTGTGAATGCAGTAGAAAGGAACGCTGTCATTACTTAAGTAGTTTTTCACATATAATGCATTTAGTTATAACTGAGTAAAGTCAGGTGTTTTGTCAAGTAGGAAGTTTTTTTTTAATACATCATGCATGTTTTTACAAAAATATCTTGTTAAGGGGTATTCAGTACAGATCTGCATGGCCTTTATGTGAACTCTTACATGGCTAAACTGTTTTACAGATAAGATGGTCTTCCAGCTGCTACCACCAATGCCCTGCTACCTAGCTAGTATTATCTATTGACAATTTACCTATATTATGAAATGTATTAAATTACTGTCTAAATTTTCTCTGGGGACATAATTTCTGTGCCTTTTTGCACCATCTGACATGAAGTCCTGGATTTTTTTATGATAGACAGCTAATGATAAAATTATTTATCATTAGCTGTATATCATGCAGTGCTGGACTTTTTTTTTTTTTTTTAATTCAGGGGTTAAAGTTTATTCCATATATGAAGATTTAGGTGCATAGTATTTTAGATCTATCAGTACAGTTTGGTAAGAATTATGGCTATTTTGTCCCCCATAGTTAGACTGACCTTTGCATGGAATAGAATAGAATAGAATAGAATAGAATAGAATAGAATAGAATAGAACACTGACCCTTCTTCATCTTCACATGAATCCCTGTAAAAAAGTATGAGCAGACAAATCAACAGTGAATTTAAGTGCAACCTCTATATAATAACAAATGCTGAAATGTTTGTCATGTAAAAATATATCTCATATATTTCTTGAATTCATTTACAGTGGACCCTCACCATATGTATGCCCCGGCCAGCGTTTTTTCCGACTTACAAAACAAAGATTTTACTTCCATATGGGAAGCAATTTCGGCATTGACGGTCACAACACTTGTTTGTGTGAGTAGAGAAAAGTATTTTTGTGCAAGATGTAGTTAGGATATAGTACCATGAGTCCAATGTAAGTTAACAAGGGTAGTAACAAAACAAAAAAAAATAATAAAGAAAAGAAAAGAAAAAAACAACAGAAACCATTTTCAGTGGAAATTAGGAGGAAATAACGGTTAAATCTCTGTTGTGTTTGCCTGGAACCTGTTATAGTTTTAATGGTACTGTTTTCATTTGGCCCTGTGTGTCTGTGCTCTGCGATGGATTGGTACCCTGTCCAGGATGTACCCCGCCATGTGCCCTAAGTCTCCTGGGATAGGCTCCAGGCCCCCTGCGACCCTGAATACAGGATTAAGCGTATAGATGATGAGTGAGTGAGTGAGTGTTTTCATTTGGTCATTCATTATTTTATCAAAATTAAAGGTTTAATGTCTGTCTATTATGTATTTTACTTCATTTAATATGTCTTTTCTAAATGTTTTGATTATTTTCATATTTGGAAATTTGGAATTTTGGGTAATACTTTTGGGTGGATGGAATGGATTATCTGCATTTACATTGTTTTCTAAGGGAAATGCATTTCGCTATACAAAATTCATGAACTCGCCTTTGGAATGGATTATATTTGTATGGTGAGGTCCACTGTAAGTGCCTAGGTTACATACAGTTGTATGTTACATATAGATGCTCAACATTTGATGTTACATGTTTGGCTAAAACAGCTAAACAAGGTAAAAATCATTTGGCTTTTTAGCAAACTAGACAGTACTGCTGTAGGTTTTTGAACAGTATTATATATTGATTTTTTTTTTTTTTAACGAAATCATTAGTTAGCTTTCTGTATTTGACAACACAAATGTTGTAGCCTCCATACATATACACACAATGTCATACAATACATTATTTGGAAGAATTACAAAAGAATAGCCTTTAAATTTATACAATTATGTTAAAATTAGCTAACTTAGCTACCTGGATAATGACATGTCATGTTAACATAAATGCTTAGCTTAAAATTTGTACTGTTAAAATAGTGTTGTAACAGCTTGATTTAATTTAAAAATCATTTGAATATTGATTGAATTTGTGCTGTAATGGTTAAAACATAATGGACTAAACAACATCAGATTTCAGTGTAGACTTAAAGCTTGTTTTTGTATAGCCATAAAGAAGGAATATCAGGGGGAAATCTCACGCTTCTAGATCTTCATGATGTTCAGATGAGCTCCATCCTTTCCCTGTACCAGGTTTAGATCGATCACTGGAAAGGAATATGAGCAGATATTAAAGCACTAATCAGAGTTTCTCAAAGTGAACCCTGTAACAAGAACAACTGAACTGTTGTTGTTTTTTTCTGTTTGTTTGCTTTTCAAATGTATAAATAGACAAACAGTTAAATTTGATCAATTCCTATTCTATATCATGTTCATAAATTGACAGTAAACAACTATACAGTACAACAGCCACTTTTTTTGTAAATTTAATACTTGTTCAATTTAAACTGCTCAACTTTATAATCAAAATATTATTACTAATTATACCCTAATTATACAATAACAGTGTAAACATTTGGAGACTGAGGCAATTTTCATTTTCTTGCCCCTGTACAACTCTTGGAGGGGGAAAAAAACTTCACTGTCAGTGACCCCTTTGTACACACCATCAATTTTTCAGTATAACTGTGGCTACGCAATTTAAAGTTTTTTATGTTGTTTCTTAACCTGACCTGTATTTTCTTTAATGCCACCAGCTTGCATACTGTTTAATTTATATGACCATCAACAGTTAACCAGTGAAATAGTTTCACTATCAGCTGAGCATGCCCATGCCAACCCAGTGCCGCAACCATGTAACATGAGACCATTCCTGCTCCATATTCTTCTCTTCCCTTAATTCCCTTAAGTTCTGATGCAAAAAAATCTTTTGATAATAATAGTTTATGTGATTTTTATAATTTCTTTGGTTGTTGCTTCATCTGGCCTTGAATGCAGCTTACAATCCTATAGCAGCTTGTATACTATTTAATTCAATTCAATTCAATACAATTCAATTCACTATTCCCTAATATTTGTATAGCACTTTTAACAATTGCCATTGTTGCAAAGCAACTTTACACAATCATCAAAAAAATATTTAAGTTTGTATGGAATGTGAATGTGTACGAATCAAAATGGTCAGACGGTCCCTAATTTACATTTGATTGTGTTTTGATTGTAGCCTTTGCCAATGATCGATGCACAGCAAAATCCTTAGTCTTGAATTAACACCCAGAGTGTTGATTTAACACTTTCAGAGTACATTCGTGACCATTAGGTCATCTATAAACACTTGGGGTGTTAAATCAACACTGGGAATTTTGCATTGTGGAACTCCTTCAAACCGTTCTTGACTTATCTTGATGTTGTAAAGTAATTTTTGTTTGCTTATGAAAACATTTTGTCATCCACTTTAGTTGTCTTCTGTGGTCTTCTGTGCCTTTTGGTGTTGCTGAGCTCAATAGTTAATTCTTTCTTTTTTTTATGAATGGACCAATTTCTTGATTTGGCTTCCTAAAGTTTCTGATCTCAGTCTTTGACAAGTGTGTTTTTATTGCAGCATAATGATGACCTTTTTCACCTTTATTGAATCTCTTTGGACTGCACGTTAGGTGTTTCCATGAACAGCTACCAAATGCAAACCACCTTTGGAAAAAACTCCATACCTTCTATCTCCTTAATTTGTCATGAAAGAACTAAACCACAAGTGGCCATCAAACTGACTATGTAATGTACATAAAATGTTATGCTTGTACTGTCCATAACATTGTAAAGCATAAACAAATCATTCTTTTCTACTCTGATTCTCTTCCACTCAGTCTTGGTGTGGCTCAACCTAAAAATAAAAAAAAAAGGTATTCTGACAATTCTTGAACGAACCTGGACAATGTTTTTTCATTAGGTTTGTACAGATCTATGCCGTTAATGAAAGCTTCCCTGAGGAACTTAAATACGCAGTTTGTCCAAAAGACAGACATGAGCTTATTTTAATATATTTAATATACATATTTGAAATCGACAAGAGCTCATGAAAAAATAATTTGATTGTTGAATTTGTGTGTTAGTGTGTCTTCATGGTAATAAACATAAGACCTGATTTCTGTCCATGATTGCAGCTATTTTTTGAATATCTTAAACTGAGGAGTCTCAGAAAAACACTGACCGCTTTATATCCTCATGCAGTGTAGATGCATTGTGTGCATTATTTCCATCAGGTTGAGAAGGTCTCCTGTAAAAAGTAATGAACAGACATTAGAGCAGAGTTCAACATTTACTAAAACTTATATTACTGAAAAATGTATTTCTTTAAATGAACTAAACTAACTTAGTACTGTACGTCTTCTTCAGATGCTACAGCACACAGTATATACTGTAGTTCCATGACTTCTAAACTACAAATATAAAGTAATTTGCAAACCTCTATATAATAAATACTGAAATATTTGTCATGTAAGAATAGATCTTACATGTAATCTTGAATTTGCCAAATTGCATTGTTTAGCACATACAATATACACTCACCTAAAGGATTATTAGAAACACCTGTTCAATTTCTCATTAATGCAATTATCTAATCAGCCAATCACATGGCAGTTGCTTCAATGCATTAAGGGTGTGGTCCTGGTCAAGACAATCTCCTGAACTCCAGACTGAATGTCAGAATGGGACAGAAAGGTGATTTAAGCAGTTTTGAGCGTGACATGGTTGTTGGTGCCAGACGGGCCGGTCTGAGTATTTCACAATCTGCTCAGTTACTGGGATTTTCACACACAACCATTTCTAGGGTTTCAAAGACTGGTGTGAAAAGGGAAAAACATCCAGTATGCGGCAGTCCTGTGGGCGAAAATGCCTTGTTGATGCTGGAGGTCAGAGGAGGATGGGCGACTGATTCAAGCTGATAGAAGAGAAACTTTGACTGAAATAACCACCAGTTACAACCGAGGTCTGCAGCAAAGCATTTGTGAAGCCACAACACACACAACCTTGAGGCGGATGGGCTACAACAGCAGAAGACCCCACCGGGTTCCACTCATCTCCACTACAAATAGGAAAAAGAGGCTACAATTTGCACCAGTTCACCAGAATTGGACAGTTGAAGTGTGGAAAAATGTTGCCTGAGTCTCGATTTCTGTTGAGACATTCAAATGGTAGAGTCAGAATTTGGCGTAAACAGAATGAGAACATGGATCCATCATGCCTTGTTACCACTGTGCAGGCTGCTGGTGCTGGTGGTGTAATGGTGTGGGGGATCTTTTCTTGGCACACTTTAGGCCCCTTAGTGCCAATTGGGCATCGTTTAAATGCCACGGCCTACCTGAGCATTGTTTCTGACCATGTCCATCCCTTTATGACCACCATGTTCCCATCCTCTTATGGCTACTTCCAGCAGGATAATGCACCATGTCACAAAGCTCCAATCATTTCAAATTGGTTTCTTGAACATGACGATGAGTTCACTGTACTAAAATGGCCCCCCACAGTCACCAGATCTCAACCCAGTAGAGCATCTTTGGGATGTGGTGGAATGGGGGCTTCGTGCCCTGGATGTGCAGCCCACAAATCTCCATCAACTGCAAGATGCTCTCCTATCAATATGGGCCAACGTTTCTAAAGAAAGCTTTCAGCACCTTGTTGAATCAAAGCCACGTAGAATTAAGGCAGTTCTGAAGGCAAAAGGGGGTCAAACACCGTATTAGTGTGGTGTTCCTAATAATCCTTTAGGTGAGTTTACTTGCTCAACATACAGTATGATGTTACATATTACTTGGATATAACAGTCAAACAAGGTAAACCCAATTAGCTAATCTTATATTAACAACATCATTAACAACTCCATCTTATATTAATATAACTACTTATGCTGCAGTTTGAACAGATTAAATATTATTATGACACAGCTTAATTTGCTGTGATAAAAAAATGCTGTGGTGGTTTAAAATTATGAATTACATGGCATCTGATTTATGACTTGGCTTAAAATGTTGAAATGTATTTTTGTACAGCGTCAATAAAGGAGGTTCAGGAGCAATACCTGAGCCTTCTACATGATCAAGAGGTTCAGATGAGCTCCCTATACTGTATGTATCAAGTTTTTAATATAGCGTCATTGTAATATATACAGTCTTTAGGCAACTCTTGATAAATAACAGATTTTGATAATTTTTTAATTAAAAAGATGTTAACAGAGCCTCTCTTGAAAATAGAAAAAAAATGCAAACACTGATGCATAGCTACTTCTTATGCCATAAATTGAACAAAGATAAAACATAAAAACATTGTTATGGCACTAGGAAGAACGGTGGTGTAGTGGTTAGCACTGACGCCTTGCACCTCAAAGGTCCGGGTTTGATTCCCGTCTCTTTGTGCATGGAGTTTGCATGTTCTCCCTGTGCTTGGTGGGCTTCCTCCGGGTACTCCGGTTTCCTCCCAGAGTCCAAAGACATGTACAGTAGGTTAGGTTAGGTTAGGTTTGGTGTTCCCAAATTTGGACGTAGTGTGTGAGTGTGTATGTGTGTGTATGTGTGTGTGCCCTGCAATGGATTGGCACCCTGTCCAGGGTGTACCCCACCTTGTGTCCTAAGTCTCCTGGGATAGGCTCCAGGCCCCCCACGACCCTGAATACAGGATAAAGTAGTATGGATGATGATGATGATAATGTTATGGCACTGTGCAAAAGTTTGAGTCCAAGATTCTTTTTACAAGGCTTCAGACAACGTTTCCACTGTGAGAAATGTAATTAAGAGATGGCAGTTCATGGGAACTGTGGAGGTCAAGATGAGATCTAGAAGACTAAGAAAACTCTCGGAGAGAACTGCTTGTATGCTGGTCAGAAAGACAAATCAAAATACCCATTTGACTGCAAGAAACCTGCAAGAAGATTTAACAGTCTCAAGAGACTCAGGAGTGGTGATGCGCCATTCCCCAGTGCAGTGATGCTTGCAAAGACAAGACCTTCATGGAAGAGTCAGCAGAAGAAAACCTTACCTGCGTCCCCATCAGAAAAATCCAACATCAGAAGTGCAACAGAACATCTACAAAAGCCTGATGCGTTTTGGAAACAAGTCTTTGGCCACAATCAGCAAAGGCATGTTTGGAGAAAAAAAAGGAGCAGCATTTCATGAAAAGAACACCTTGGCAACTATTAAGCATGGGGGCGAATATATCATGCTTTGGTGTTGTGTTGCAGCCAGTGGCACAGGAAACATTGCATGAGTCGAGGGAAGAATGGATTCCACTAAATACTAGCAAATTCTGGAAGCAAACATCACACATTTGTTAAAAAAAAAGCTGAAGCCGAAAAGAGGAGCTTCTACAACAGGTCCTAAACATACCCCGAATGATCCTAAGCATACCTCGAAATCCACTATGGAATACCTCAAGATGCAAGCTGAAGGTTTTGGATCGCCATCATAGTCTCCTCATTTAAACATCACTGAAAATTTGTGGGTAGATTGTAAAAAAGAGCTGTTCATGCAAGATGACCAAAGAATATTACAGAGCTAGAAGCTTTTTGCAAGGAAGAATGGGAGAAAATCCCAAGTACAAGAATTGAAAGACTTTTAGCTGCCTATAAAAAGCGTTTGCAAGCTGTGATGTCTGCCAGAGGTGTTACTAAGTACTGATTATGTAGGGTGCACAAACTTTTGCACAGTTCCACAATAATGTTTTTATTTTTTCTTTGTTCAGTTTATGACATAACAAGTAACTATGCACCAATGTTTGCTGAAAATATTGTGCATTTTTTCCATTTCCAAGAGAGACTGTGTGAACAGGATTTCAATAAAAATAATCACCAAAATCTGTTATTTATCAAGGGTGTCTAAACTTTTGCATAAGACTGTACATCAAATTTGTTATGAAGAAAGTATGCATTAAAAACTGTTTTTTGAATGTGCGTTGGACCAAAAAAAATTATGGAATATGTTGTCTGTACTGTCCTTAACATTATGATGCCCAAAAAATCTTTCTGTTCCACCCTGATTCTTTTCTATTCAATTTTCGTGCTCACCTTAAGTGAGCTTTTGAATTATACATCTCACCTTTAATAAAAAACGTCTTTCATGAAATGAAGAACATAAATGCGAGACATGTATTTAGGATTATGGAAAGATCTACAGTTCATGTGAGGCTCCTACAAGCCTTAATTCTAGAGTTTCTAGAGTTTCTGCAGTCGCACGTGCACATTAACAGCTTAGTAAATATTTTAATGGTAAATTCATTGGTATATCATAAAAGGGTAAAAGGTTAGCTTTACGTTATTTATTATTAGTTATTTATTATTTTTTCAGGGTCAAAGCACTCATTAGAGTTAAAGTAATACTGGGGCCAAAGCACTAGTAGTGTGAAGAAATCTCTTGTTTTTCTAAGGATTTTTCTTTCTTTTTTTTTTCATTATTTTTTTCTCGCTTATTTTTCCCACTGCTTTTTGGGGGCCATAACATGCTCAAAAAATCAGCACACAGGTTGGAATCTGCTGCCATTAGGACACCTGTGAGCAGCTGGGCCATGGGAGGCCATACACCCTTCACAGCATCCTCTGGAAAATCTTGCTGCATAGCTCATACACACTTCCATGTACAGTATACATGCAAAATCCAGTACATGTTTACAATGTTTCAGCCATGGTGAGACCTTAAACTTATGGCGAAAACAAAGGAAGTGGCTAATAACTGAAAGATATCAAACCTCAGCTTTATGTTAAGAGAAAAAAGCTGATCACACAGATATGACTATTGTGAGTCTTAGTCATAGCAGCACCAACTGGCTGCAGGAAGTCTGTCACTTATAGAAGGCTCTAACATTTTTTCCCTTACTTCCACCTTCTTTGGTTCAAAATCAGTCAGAATAATATCGAGACATGGTTGATGTGAAGGTTTAAAGGTATTTGTTAAAGGTAACACTGATATATTGAACATTGCTGATATGGCAAGGCTTTAAAGCAAGGGCATGATAGAAGAAAATTAATGTGCTTAATGGGCAAGATGGCAAGATGGTGTAACTGGGACACGTGGAACGTGGGGTTAAGTCGCTGCATGGTTGAGGGGAGCAAGAGCTTGACGACGCATGACAATCTTGTTAATGGTGAAGGGACCGACATAACAAGGGGAGAGTTTGTGGGACATGGTCTTCAGGGGAATGTCTTGAATGGAGAGCATGACTCTCTGCCCCACCCTGTACTTAGGGGCCTAAGAGCACCTGTGGTCAGCTTGTCCCTTGTAACTTTTGCCGATCCATAATAACGTTTTCTGGCTTGCTGCCAAGTCTTTCTGAAATAACGGACGAGAGGTAGGACAGATAGAAAGCTGACCTCCTCCTAAGATGGGAACAAGGGCAGTTAATACCCAAGGCAGCACTGGACGGGTGACAACCCAGTAGAACCCATAAGACTTGGGAGTTATAAGTATACTCCACCCAGGGCAAGATCTTGCTCCAAGAAGTGGCATCCTGGAAGGTCATGCATCTGCGGGCGGCCTCAAGGGATTGGTTCTTCCTTTCAGTCTGACCATTGGACTGAGGGTGGAACCCCCTTGGGTCTGAGGGTAGAACCCTCTGGGGTCTGACCATTGGACTGGGGGTGGTTCTAAGGAGCTTACAGAATGCTTTCCAGAACTGTGAAGTAAATTGTGGACCACAGTCTGAGACTATATATTTGGGGAGGCCATGGAGCTTGAAGACATGGAGGATCATGAGTTCCTCAGTCTCTTTAGCAGAATGAAGTTTTGGCAGAGGAATGAAGTGGGCTGACTCAGTCATGATGCAGCTGTGGCCGTTGGAAGATGGTTACCCTGTGACAAAGACCAGTGCAATGTCAGACCAAGGGTGGTGTGAAATTGGTAAGGGTCTTAGGAGGTCTGCTGAGGCTGAATTGACATGCTTATTCCTTAGGCAATCATCACATGCTGCCACAAACCTGGAGATGTCCCCCTTCAATGATGGCCACCAAAAACATTGCTGGACTTAGGACAGAGTTTGAACAGAACCAGAGAGGCAGGAAAGTTTGGAGCTGTGCCCAAAGTGAATAGGGTGTGGGGAACGAAGAGGTGATTAGGGAGTATGTTACTGGGCCCTGGTTCATGAGACTGGGCCTGCTTGACATTGGTTTCTATGTCTAGTTGGGCTGCTGTGAGCAAGCAGGGGAAAAGGGGAAAATGAATCGGCGGTAGAAATTTGAGAAGCCCAAGTACCTCTGAAGCTCCTGCCATTAGGTGGGTGCAGGCCAATTCACCACTGCTTGGAGCTTGGCAGGCTACATCTTGATACCTGAAGGGCCAATGACAAACCCAAGAAATGTGTCTGATGTGACATGGAATTCGCACTTCTCTGCCTTAACAAACAGGTTATTCTCTAGGAGTCATTGAAGCGTTTGGTTGACGTGGTGTTGGTCTTCCTCCAGGTCTTAAGATAAAAAATCAGGATATTATCAGAGTAGATGAAGACCGATGAGTAAAGGAAGTCCCTGAGTATGTCATTGATGAGAGCTTGGAAGACTGCCAGGGCATTCATCAGGCCAAACTGGACCACTAGATACTCATAACATCCCCGAGCTACACTCCCCACTGTGTTTTATAGCATGGGGAGAAGCCTAGGACCATTAGCGTTAATAGCTCACCAGCCGTGCCTAATTCCATGGCCTTGCTCCTTCGTGCACCAGCAGAAGGAGAGGCCGCCTAGCTAGTGAGTGAGGAGCGGGTTATGACCTCAGTGAGGGCTCGTCGGGTGCTAAGTAGGTCCTGCTGGTGTGCTCCATGAAGAGCACCCTGGCTCTCCAGAGGGTTAATTTCACTGGCTGGATTATTCTGTCACAGGACGGAGCAGAACGAGATGAAAGATGACAGAGTAGAAGGGGGCATGGTCGAGAGGTGGAAGCGAGGGTCAAAAGCCAGGGAAAACAATCAGTGCAGCTTTTGAGCCAAATCGCAAGGCGAGACCCATAGTCGAAAAAGAGAGCGTTAGATTGCTAACTGGGTAATCATAGAGAGGAGCAACAATCCAAAAACGTGAAAAAAAAAAAAGCCATGGTAAAAAACGAGGAAGTGCGAGATGAAATCAAAGGAGTGAAGCGAACAAATCCAAAACGTGAGACAAAAAACAAGAAATGAGAAAACAAAGCAAACTAGGATGAGCATGAGAATGAGAAAGAAAACGTGAGAGAATTGCGGCAATAAACACACCCAATAATCCAGCGATTTAAGCCTAAATGCTGAAGTAATCAGCGGAGGATAGAAGACAGGTACGTACGCAGACGAGGCGTAGGTGGGGGTGGGTGAACGGGCACATGACAGGCTACAAAAACAAAAGCACATGGGGAAGGTGACAGCATGGAAAAAAATGCCAGACAGGACGTGAGTCATAAAAGTTCTTAAATCTTAAGAGTGGACTGTTCTAATGTTTAGAAATATTTGACATAGGGAGCACGTGCTTATGAGGAAGTGTGCTTAATTTCATTCTTGTGTGATATTCTTTTGTCCCCATGGATAGGTTGACTGATGCATGAGATTTGCTTAGATAGATAGATATCAGACTCACCTTTCTCCATGTTGATGAGGTTGAGCTGAGCTCCCTCCTGTCTCTGTATCAGGCTCAGATTGATCACTGTAAAGAAATGTGATCAGATATTAAAACATAATTCAGATTGTCTCAAAGGTCAACACTACATTTGTTACATGTGTAACTATTGAAATATTGTTAATTTAGATAGATAGATAGATAGATAGATAGATAGATAGATAGATAGATAGATAGATAGATAGATAGATAGATAGGCAGCAGTCTATGATTTTGAATAGGCTTAATAAAGGAATCTCAGTGGGGGAAAAAAACTAAACACTAACCCTTTTTCCTCTTCACATGAATCCCTATAAAGGTATGAGCAGACATTAGACATTCAATCAGTCTCAGTACAATTTCTACATAATAACAAAAACTGAAATGTTTGTCATGTAGAGATGTATCTCGTGTAATTCCTGAATTTACATAAATGCCTTGTTTACATACAGTTGCATGTTACATGTAGTTGCTCAACATTTGATGTTAAAACATGATAGACCAAACAACATCAGATTTCTATTTTAGCTTGTTTTTTGTATGGCCTTAAGAAAAGAATATCGGAGGAAATCTCACCCTATTAGATCTTCATGATGTTCAGATGAGCTCCATCCATTCCCTATATCAGGTTTAGATCGATCACTGTAAAGAAATATGACCAGATATTAAAGCATAATTCAGAGTTTCTTCATCTATTTTTCTCATCTATTTTTTAGATATATGGATTACACATTACTGGATCTGAAACCCACACCAGCTTATGAGACAATCGTTTGATTATTGATTTGTTGAATTCCTGTTTTAGTGTGGGAGTTCTCATGGTAATAAAAATAACACCTAATAGATGTTCATGATTGCAGCTTTTTTTTTTGTTGTTTTTTTGAATACCATCAACTACGGAGTTTCAGAAAAACACTGACCGTTTTTTATCCTTGTGTGGTGTAGATGGATTATGTGTATTATTTTCATCAGGTTGAGATGAACTTCTGTAAAAAGGTATTAAAGCAGACAGTAGAGCAAATAAGCTCCATTCATTCTCTGTACCGGGTTTAAATTATTCAGTGTAAAGAAATATGATCAGATATTAAAACACAATGCAGATTGTCTTAGGGTGAACACAAAGTTTGTTTTTCACATGTACTTTTGGACAAACTGGGGGGTGGGGGTGGGGGGGGCCCCCCCCGGACGACTCACCCTTCTCCATGTTGATGAGGTTGAGCTGAGCTCCCTCCTGTCTCTGTATCAGGTTCAGATTGATCACTGTAAAGAAATGTGATCAGATATTAAAGCATAATTCAGATTGTCTCAAAGGTCAACACTACATTTGTTACATTTTTAACTATTGAAATATTGTTAATTTGTAAGTTTGTTTGTTGTGAACCATGAACACAAATGTAATAAAATAGTTAAATAACAAAATAAAATTTGATAAATACGTATTCAAGACGTCTCAGAAAAACAACTAATCAACTAATAACAAATAATTTTTTTTATTAATAACAATCACAAACCACTATGGTCACTATTTTTGTACTTGAACATGAAATCCCTAGTAGGAGAGACAAAGGTACATAACAAACGTATGCATTTTTAACCAACATGTAATTCCAGTAGTTAAACCACATTTATATAAAACTAATAATAAGTTAAAATTGCATTAATGTAACATAATAAATTCAAATGGAGGCAATGCAAACACTTGAATTGAGATTTTTTTTTTCTATATTATTTTTTAAAAGTTGTAATGTATGCAAATTAAGGTCTGGACTTTCTTAAATTAAATCGACTTCTCATAAGTTTTTAGAAGCTCATCACCTCTCAGCTTTTTTATAACAAACCTGAGTTTAATATATTTTTGTTTAAATTTTATATTTTTTAAATTCCTTTCTCATTCACTATATTTTTATTTCTAAGGCATAAGAGTGAATAAAATCTCATTTCTACATTATACTGAAATGTACAAAAATGGTCTATGTATCAATATATTTATCCACTCAAGTAAAATATGGAAGTTGAATAATAATAATAATAATAATAATAATAATAATAATAATGTTAAAGGTTTTCTGAGTTTATTACCAAAATGCTAAATTTTAAGATTTAGATTTCCAGGTGTTTACCAGATGACAATTTAATGTCAATTTAAATAAAAAATTATATTTAAAGAATATTAGTTTGCTTTGCTAATCGATCACAAAGCTTCTACGCAGACTATATATTTAAAAGGTTCTGTTTAAAAAAAACATATAGTAGCTAACTGGCTAACTGTGTGTGGTTTGTGACGTGAGAAACTGATGAAGTCATACAGCAAATAATTATTTCAAGATATTTCTGCAAAAGGTGGATCTACAAGCTATTGAATCATCGAGGTGCTTAATTGATGTTCATATTAGTATTAGTGTAGGTGGCTGGATTGTTAGTATTGCTTGAAGGCCTTTTTTTTTTTTTTTGCTTCCATTTTGTTAAAGTAATGATTGTACAGTGAAAAATATATACTGAGATATAGTGATGTTTGTCTGATGTTGTATCTAGATATGTACAGTACTTAATATAATACTAACACATTTAAAGAAACAAACAAACAGAATTAAAAGAGAGGGAGCTAACTTTTACACATGATGGACTACATGACATTTGATATCTGAATAGACTTAAGTTTGTTTTTGTGTAACTTCAATAAATGAGTCTGAGGGGGGGGAAACTGACCCTTCTACATGTTCATGATGTTCAGATAAGCTCCATGCATGTTCTGTATCAGGTTGAGATTCTTCACTGTAAGGACACATGATCAGATATTAAAACACATTTCAGATTGTCTCACTGTGAACACAAAGTTTGTTTTTCACATGTACTTTTGGACAAACTGTGCATTTCAGTTCTGAATGGCTGACAGTGAAACTGTCTCAGTGGTTATTGCTGATGTTTACCCGTCGGCTCCAGATGTCAAACAAAAAAAAAAGTCAGTATACTGAAAACTGCTAAACCTGGACACCCAAATGATGTTTTCATTCGCTCATCTACGCCATTGATGTCCTGTAAGCTTTCTTGAGCCATGATTACAGTTAGTTTTTGAATATCTTTGAGTCTCATATAAACACTGACCCTGTTTTATCCTCATCAGGTGTAGATGGATTATCTGCATTATAGTCATCAGGTTGAGGTGAACTTCTTTAAAGTATATGAGCAGACATTAGAGCAGAGTTCAACATTTACTGAACAAATTAACTTCTAAAATAATTTAAACTAACGACTTACTGCATACCTTCTTCTGACCTGATAAAGTACTGTATATGCTGCAGTTGCATAAATTATTTTTGTGAACTATTATCATGACATCTGATTTCTGACTAAACTTAAGTTTAGGGGACGACTCACCCTTCTCCATGTTGATGAGGTTGAGCTGAGCTCCCTCCTGTCTCTGTATCAGGTTCAGATTGATCACTGTAAAGAAATGTGATCAGATATTAAAGCATAATTCAGATTGTCTCAAAGGTCAACACTACATTTGTTACATGTGTAACTATTGAAATATTGTTAATTTAACAATATTTCAATAATAAAAATAAGTTAGTTATTTTTTATACTATTTTATGCTTTGTGATTATAACAATGAACACTAATGTAATTAAATTGATAAATACGTATTATATTTGAGGAATAGCGCATGAAAGTGTGTTCTGTACTGCTGGATATGGCACGGCTGTGATGCTACTGTAAAGTGTCTTCAGGCAGCTTCAAGACGTCTCAGAAGAACAACTGATCAAACTAGGTTAGTGGCAAATTAAAATCTT
>JAAGKR010003353.1:12516-75910 GCA_011419295.1 Clarias macrocephalus | reverse complement strand
CGGCGCCCCGCCCCTTTCTCGCTGTCCGTGGTGCTGAATTGCTGGTTGGGACGCAGAGCTGTATGGATCTTGGAGAGGGTGTCGGGTCCCCCGCCACAGCATGTTCTTATGGGAATCAAGCCAGGCAACATACTTGAGTAGGTCATTGTTTTTAATTTTTAGGAAACTCTTGCATTTTTCTCACTTTTGGGCATTTGGACTCATCCTGTCAGACAGTATTTTGGTATATTCACAGGCATTCATGGTGTGATCTACATATATCATCCCTAACACTTTTGCACTGACACAGCTGCATATCATCAGACTCCTACAGGTACTTCCATGTTTGACTCTTGTAACTATGCATTCGCTGTTATAGTGCTGTCCAGGTTCACAACAACCATGCTGGTTGGCATCTTGGCCAAACAAATGTATCTTGGTCTTATCTGACTAAAGGAATGTGCTCCCAATTTTCATCAGGCTATTTCATATTCTTTAAGAAAGTTTATTCTTGCTGAAGAGAAAGCAAGGGCTTTTTTCTGGGATGCCATCCATAGAGGTTGATGTTATGCAATGTCCTTCACATTGTCTGAGTTGTTACAGAAACTTAGACTGCCATTGATGAGCCCTATGTCAAGCCTGAAGCACTTGCCTGTCTGTTTTTTTAGCTAGATTGTGCAGGTAGCACACTGTCTGGGGTGTCATTTTAGGGGGACAGCAACTGCAGCTCTGATTTGTGATACTATGGCTTGTTCTACACACTCTGATTACTGCTGCAACTTTCCTTAGTTCCTTCCTATGTTTATTTTTTTTCTTCAAAAACAAATCACGTAGAAACATTTAACAAAAATATCTCAAAGCAAAGTCTGACTATAAAACTGTATAAGACATTAAGCTTTGGTCTTTTTAAGCGTTTGGTTTCTCTCTACTCTTTCTATTTTTTTATCAAGGTAAGGGGTACCTTTTTGTCTTTTTGTTTCTGAAATAATCACATACATACAGTCACGATGAAATGAAAAGTTCTAAACACACGCTTTACGTTTGAATCACTGAACTTAATGACTCATGCTGATAAACAGCAGATTATATTCTTATTCAACAGCAAATACATGACTAGGTAGCCTCTACTTAGTTTCCTGCATGAGAAATGGCTTGTTACATAAGCGCTGATCTCTTGGATCTTTAACGTGTATATAAAATTTTTTTTTTTAAACTATTTAAAACGTCTATATACAGTACACTTCAAGCTGTTTTGCTTGTGGTTCCACTGAAGTTCGAAAGGCTAAAAGGAAAGCATATCCTTGGTTTGAGCATCATTTGTTTCTCCTCCATGCTTGCTGATATGAATTATCCTGCCATTTCAAAAGGAGATGGAAAAACAAACAAACAAACAAAACAAGCCCATGGCAGACTTTGGTCTCAGACCTGCCAACCCTGAAGAAGAAGAAAGTGTTCTGTTCTCTTGTAAAATCAAATCAGAACACACACATCTGTAGATGTTGTTTGTTATATGAACTTTAACATTATTCTCTTTTTATTTAGCATTCATATTTTAGTTTTTATCAAAACTAACAAGATGAAATAGTACCACTTGATTTTTATTTTTTCATCTGAAGTCAGTATCAGAATTCATCTTTGGACTGAGTACAACATGAGTCCTGGGCCCGTATTTACTAAGTGTCTCAGAATCACTTGTAGGAATCGGGCTCAGAGTTCATTTAGGACTGAAAATATTCCTACCTCAGAACAGGACATAAAAGTTATTTTTGAAGCTACCTATTCTTACCTTCGACGAGTAGTAGGACTGCTCTGAGAACGCGTGTGACGTCACTTAGAGCTGCAAAGTAGGCGGCATGTTATAGTGGGTGTTGTAGTTCTCTTTCAAAAGCTACACTCGATGCTGCGTGAAAACAATATGGGAACATCTCTTTGTTTAACCGGTTGTGAAGCATGTGTGTATCAAACGCACCAAATTTTGGCTTATATAACCTCAGTCAGGTGACGTCATCTGATGAGGTGCATCTGCGGGTTATAAATAGGAGTGAACCAGAAACATCCTCAGGTCTTTTTGTCTTCAAGGACCGCATTGTGTTTGTGTGTATGTGCAAAACAGATATACAAAAAGAAAGAAAGAAAGTGTTAGATTACTCACCAATATGGTAGAGTTTGAGAGGAGATGCGTGCTTCCTTGTGAGAGATTTCTCTCGGATGGCGATCTCCACACTTTCTGTTTTGAGTGTTTGGGGAAGAGCACGCTCTCCTCGGGCTCTAGGGAGAGTGTGAGCACGGTAATCTCCTCCCTATTAAGGTGCTTTGTGCTCGGCTCACCTTCTTTAAAGGGAAGTTTAAAGGGGTTCAGGTGCCGATCTGGCAGACGCGCATGAGATGGAAATCCCCCTTTTCTCTTGCACTCTTGCCGGATCAGGAAGCTTTAGCGTCCACTTCTCAAGCGCGCCCCGGCAGGGCCTCAACGATGGTCCCTCTCCTTCTTTGGCGATCTCCATGATGAGTTAACTCATTCATGGAATAAGCCCTATTCATCCCCTGTTTCTGCTATTAACATTGATTCATTTGAATGTCGTTGATGCGAAAGCGCGGGATTATATGATGATGCCCCAGATTGAACAGATGCTTGCGGACTATTTCTCTCCTGGGAGCTCATCCTCCCTGAAAAAAACCCACACTCACAGTGAGTGAAATTTTTCCTGCTCCGGAGCTGCGAAAGGCGGAGGACTGAAGGCTTCGAGAACGACTGGGTGCATGGTCGAGAATGGAACCTTCGGAAGATAGTTCGGGTGAAGATGCAGAACCTACCCCAGGGGCAAAGTCTAGGCAGGATGGGGAGACGGACAGAGCCTGCAGATCCCCAATCCTCTTTGAAGGAGTAATAGCCATGAGAAAAAACATCTTAAGAGACCGAAGCCTGACAGGCACTGACTCTAGTGGTTCGAAAAGGGGTGTCAGCCAGGCCTTTGAGCACAAAAGTCCCACGAAGGGACCGTCACTCTAGTCAGCGGCCCCAACCGTTTAGCTCCATCGGTCAGAGCATGCCGAAATAGCGGCTATATATGTTCTGAGAGTACTAGGGCATAAGCCAGAGGACAACTTTTCTTGCAGAAACTCCAGCACTGAAACAATCTGGCAGTGGACTGGGTCTACATGTCTTACCATGCACCAAGTTTCAAATACTGTACACTCCATTTGAGGGCATAAGTTCTTCTGGTGAAGGGAGCCCTTGCACTTAAAATGGTTTCAATTAGGCTGGCTGGAAGACCAGCATCTCTTAGTTGGTCCCCTTCAGGGGCCAGACGTGAAGGTTCTAGAAGCTGGGGATAAAATATTGTCCCCTGTGCCTGAGACAGAAGATCCCTCCTCACTGGAATCACTCAGGGTGAGATGTCGAGGAGAGATAGTAGATCCGACAACCACACTCTGGTCAGCCACTGGGGCGCTATCGATAAGAGGCGCAAACCCTGTTGACAGACCGTCGCCAGGACTCCTGGAAGCAGAACTATCAGAGGAAACGCATAAAGGCGTAATCTGGGCCACGTGTGGGCCGTCGTGTCCAGACCCAGGGGAGCTGGAGGAGTCAGAGTAGTAAAGGGGTCATTGTGCTGCCTCTTGCGAGGCGAAAAGGTCCACCTCTGCTATGTAAAATCTTTCCCAGATTTGACTGACTACTTCGGGGTGGAGTTTCCAGCCTAACTCCTAAAGTGGGACCCAAAGTCAGAAACCGGGGACGAACCACATAGAAGTGCCCCGAAATGTAAATCGCCCTGAAGGACAGGAACTTGTCCTGTGCCCAAAGCAGAACCTGATGCGCTAGCTTGTTCAAGCGATGCGAGCATAGTCCACCCTTGCAATTTATGTGTGAGACTACCACAGTGTTGTCCACCCGTACTAGGACATGGTAGCCTCTCAACTGCTGGAGGAAGTGTCTCAGGGCCAGAAACAGAGCCATCATTTCGAGGCAATTGGTGTGCCATGCGAGAAGATGACCACTCCAGCTCCCTTGTGCTGGATGGCCATTCAAGACCGCACCCCAGCCCGTGAGGTAAGCGTCTGTCGTTAGCATCTTGCGACAACAAGACGGACCTAAAGTGGGACCCAAAGTCAGAAACCGGGGACTGAACCACATAGAAAGGGTACGAAGCCCCGGCACATAACCCTCATTAGCCTCTGGGGATTGGCCCTTGAGTGAAATCCCCTGGCTCAGCCACAACTGAAAATGCACTCATGTGCAGAAGGCCCAAAGGTATCACCGTGGACGCAGCTGCCATGAGACCTAAAGATCTTTGAAAGTGATGAAGAGTCACTTTCTGGCCTAGCTTGATTTCCTTCAGGGTGTTGGAGGATGGGTTTGACACAAGCGGGAAACAGCTGTGCCCGCCTTGTGATCGAATCCCATGTGACACCCAAATATGTTGTCCTCTGAACAAGAAAGAGAATGCCTTTCGTGGCGTTGAGTCTCAAGCCTAAAGAATGGAGATGAGCTAGGACGACATCCCGAAGTCGAAGCGCTAGCTATTAAGACTGAGCTAGGATCAGCCAGTCGTCTATACAATTCAGAATACAGATGCCCTGGAATCATAGAGCCAGAGCTGCATCCGTGCATTTTATATGTGCGGGGTGACAGGGCTAGGCCAGATAGAAGGACCCGATACTGGTAAGCTTCGCCCCCGAAAGCAAACCTTAGGAACCTCCTGTGTTGTGGCAATATTTCTATATGAACCAAACCTCTGGTTGAATTTGAGAAACATTCATTTTGGCTGACAACATTTTGATTTTCAGCCCAAGAAGATGTAAAATTGGACGCAACCCCCCCATCTCTCGTCTGGCAGGGGAACATGATCCCCTTTTCCCAGCAAAGTCTGTAATTGCCAAGTCAGCAGATGCGCTCGTTCCAGTTTCATGGAAGTGAAGACCATGCCATTGAAAACGCGGAGGACGATGTGCAACGGAAGGGGGTGTTAGGTGTCCGGCATCCTGAAACAAGGCAGGAAGGAACCGAGCACCTAACAGTTCGATGGAGACCGCTGGCGTGGTGGCGGAGATTAGACAACGGCCCCCAGAGGTTGCCAGGGAGGAGTCTTTAGCAATTTTTACACATCCCTACCCGGGGGGAGACACCCCCGTGGTCCTGGGCACGTCAACCTCAGGACTTCCTTTTTGGCGGAGATAATGCTTCTCAGGTCCGGTGCTTTTTTTTTTCTCTCTCCTTCTGTACACTCTCCTTCTGTGCCTCACGCCTCGTGGGGACCAGACCAGTTTTTCCCCTGCTGTGCTAAGGAGTCGGGACTGTCGGCCACCCAGTCCCGACTCCTTAGCACAGCAGGGGAAAAACCTCACAGGGGTCTGCCCGTAGAGCTTCGCCTCCGAAACCTAGTGGCGGCGGTGTTTACAGCGTCGCCAAAGAGGCCGGAAGGCGAGAGGGGGGGCATCAAGGAGGAAAACTCGATCCCTGACCTCGATGCCCGTGAGGTTAAATCACAGATGTCTCTCCGTGGCGACCGCAGCAGCCATAGAACGGCCCGTGCTGTCTACTTGATGGCACAGAGAAATGAATCTGTGGCTCAGCGCCATCGATAGACCCTGACTGAGGTTATAAGCCGAAGCATTTGGCATTTTGATACACACAGGCTTCACAAGCAGAGAACAAAGAGATGTTTCCATAGCGTTTTCAGGCAGTATCTCCTTTCTGTTTTATCAGGAACAGGGTTACAGCCATGTAACCCGAGATGTCGTCGATAGGCCTGCCAGTGCTCAGAACTTTCAGCAGGTGAGGTGCAGGGCAGCACCAGCCTGACCCGCTGCCTGAAAAGCTTTCCCCAACAACGAAGATATTAGTCTACACGGCTTGGTGGGAAGTGTGGGCTTTTTCAGGGAGGATGAGCTCCCAGGAGATAGATAGCTCGCAAGCGTCTCTTCAATCTGGGGTATCATCATAAAACAGGGGATGAATAAGGCGTATTCCATGAAAGAATTAACTCGTCATGGAGGTTGCCAAAAAAGGGGAGGAACCCTCGTTGAGGCCCCTCCCCTGGCCAACCGACAGAAACCTGTCATCTAACTGATTTTTGATTTTTGATAAAACTGATTTATATATATATATATATATATATATATATATATATATATATATATATTTATTTATTTATTTATTCTTGTGGCGAGAGAGGAAATCTATTCGGCCCCTTCACAAGAAGCGCCAGAGCGCGCTTGAGAATTGGACACTAAAATTTCCTGACCCGGGGAGAGTGCGAGAGAAAGGGGGCATTCCGTCACATGCGCGTCTGCCCGATCGGCACGCTATCTCCATGGAAGCAAGTGAGAAAGTCTTTTTCCCCTGCTCACAAGAAGCGCTGGAGCGCGCTTGAGAAGCGGACGCTAAAAACTTCCTGATCCGGCGAGAGAAAGGGGGAATTCCCTCTCATGCATGTATGCCAGATCGGCATGTTATCTCCATGGAAGCAAGGGAGGAATCTCTTTCGTCTGCTCACAAGAAGCGCCGGAGCGCGGTTGAGAAGCGGACGCTAAAAAATTCCTGTTCCGGGGAGAGCACGAGAGAAAGGGGAAACGTCTCATACGCACGCAAACCCCAGGAATGCTCCACGGCTCGCGGTTTCTCTTTAAAGAAAGCGAGCCACGCGTGAAGCGCCTTAATAGGGAGATCACAATGCTTGCACTTTCCTTGAAACCCAAGCACTCAAAGAAAAAGTAGTGGAGATCACCCTCCGAAAGAAATCTCACACGAAGGCATGCATCTCTCAACCAACTCTTGCCATTATTGGTAAGTAAAGTAAAGTAAAGTTCTGTTGCACACACACACACATGCAAACACAAAGCGGTCCTGAAGACAAAAAGATCTGAGGATGTTTCCGGTTCAGTCCTATTTATAACCTGCAGGTGCACCTTATCGGGTGACATCACCTGACTGAGGTTATAAGCCGTCGGCATTTTGATACACACAGGCTTCACAACCGGAGAACAAAGAGATGTTCCCATAGCGTTTTTACGCAGCATCGAGTGTTGCTTTTGAAAGGGAACGCCGCGTTTGCGGAGCTACGCCAAGCCACAGATTTATTACTCCGTGCCACCAAGCAGACAGCTTGTGCTATCGGCTGTTCTATGGCCGCCACTGGGTTTCGGAAGGCAAAGCTCTATGAGCAGGCCTTGTGAGGTTTCTCCCCTGCCGTGCTCAGGAGTCGGGACTGTCGGCCACACAGTCCCGACCAGGTCTGGTCCCCACGAGGTGTGAGGCACAGAAGGAGAGTGTGCCAAGCCGGGTACCCCCTTGTAGAGACTGGGGAGGGACTCCCCACGCTTCGCAATCCGCCTCAAAAAGACCAAACCCGGGGAGGGGTATGTAAAAATTCCAATAAGGGTTAAAGACTCCTCCCTGGCACCCTCTGGAGGCCATTGTCCAATCTCCACCACCACTGGTGTTTCGGGGAGCAGCAGTCTCCAGCAAAATGTTAGGTGCTTGGTTCCTTCCTGCCATGTTTCAGGATGCTGAACACCTAACACCCCCCATCTAACCTCAGTGTCAAAACTTGTGCCCCTTTCAGAGAGGCTGACAGCAGGGAACCTACTGCCAGGTATGTCTCCGTAGGTACAAAAGAACTTTAGAGAGAGGCTACAGGATTAATTTTGCACATCGTCTTCCGCGTTTCAATGGTGTTGTCTCCACTTCCATGAAACCGTAACGAGCGCATCTACTCACTCAGCAATTACAGACTTTGCTGGAAAACGGGGCCATAGAACAAGTTCCCTTGCCAGACAGAGACCCAGGCTACTAAAGTCAGTATTTCCTGGTTTCCAAGAGAGATGGGGTCCAATTTTACATCTTCGTGGGCTAAACATCAAAATGTTGACAGCCAAAATTGTTGTTTCTCAAATACAAGCAGAGGATTGGTTTGTGACAATCAACCTGAAGGACGCATATTTTCATATGGAAATATTGCCACAACACAGGAAGTTCCTGAGATTCGCTTTCGGGGGCGAAGCGTACCAGTATCGGGTTCTTCCATTTGGCCTACCCCTGTCACCCCGCACATATATAAAATGCACGGATGCAGCTCTGGCTCTATGAGCCAAGGGCATCCGTATTCTGAATTATATAGACGACTGGTTGATCCTGGCTCAGTCTTAGCAGCTAGCGCTTCGACATCGAGATGTCATCCTAGCTCACCTCCATTCTTTAGGATTGAGACTCAGCGCTGGGAGAGGCGTTCTCTTTCCTGCTCAAAGGAGAACGTATTTGGGTGTCATATGGAATTCGATCGCAATGCAGGCACAGCTGTCTCCTGTGCATGTCGAATTCATTCTCAATACCCTAAAGGAAATCAGGCTAAGCCAGAAAGTGATTGTTCATTACTTTCAGAGTCTTTTAGCTCTCATGGCAGCTGTGTCCATGGTGATACCCTTGGGCCTTCTGTACATGAGATCGTTTCAGTTGTGGCTAAGCGCCAGGGGATTTTATCCAAGGGCCAATCCCCAGAGGCAAATAAGGGTTACACGCCAGGGGCTTCGTACCCTTTCTATGTGGTTCAGACTCCGGTTTTTGACTCTGGGTCCCACTCTAGGTCCGTGTTGTTTTCACAAGTTGCTAAAAGGCTACCATGTCTTAGCAGGTGGACAACACTACGGTAGTCTCATAAACAAATCGCCTGGGCGGACTGTGCTTGTGCCGCTGGAAAAAGCTAGCACACCAGGTTCTGCCTTGGGTATAGGACAAGTTCCTGTCCCTCAGGGCGATTTACATTCCAGGGCATATGGATATGGGAGCAGACTTGCTGTCCAGACAAGCTGTGACACGCGGGGATTGGAATCCCCACCCCTAAGTAGTCAGTCAAATCTGGGAGAGATTTTATGTAGCAGAGGTGGACCTCTTTGCCTCGCAAGAAACAGCACAATGTCCCCTTTGCTACTCTCTGACTCCTCCAGCTCCCCTGGGTAAATTATTTCAGTGTTGGAGTTTCTGCAAGAAAAGTTGTCTTCGGACTTATGCCTACTCTCAGAACATACATAGCCGCTCTTTCGCCGAATTGTTTCAGTGCTGGAATCTCTGCAAGAAAAGTTGTCCTCAGGCTTATGCCCTAGTACTCTCAGAACATACGTAGCTGCTCTTTCGGCTTGTCACTTTCTGCCTGATGGGGTTTCTGTTGGAAAGCACCCTTTAGTTGCCCGTTTTATTTGTGGAGCTAAATGGTTGAGGCCGCCCACTAGAGCGACGGTCTTTTTGTGGGACTTAGCTATTGTGCTCGAAAGGTCTGATTGACATCCCTTTTGAACCACTAGAGTCAGCACATGTCAGGCTTCTGACTCTTAAGATGTTTTTTCTTATGGCCGTTACTTCTTTGAAGAGAATTGGAGATCTGCAAGCTTTGTCAGTCTCCACATCCTGCCTAGACTTTGCCCCTGGGCTAGTCAAAGCTATTCTCTATCCTCACCTGAACTATCTTCCAAAAGTTCCATTCCTCGACCAAGCACGCAGTTGTTCTCTAAGCCTTCTGTCCTCTGCCTTTTACAGCTCCAGAGCAGGAAAGACTTTACTTACTGTGTCCAGTATGTGCTCTTCATATTTATGTCCACCAAACTAGCCAGTGATGTAAGTCAGAGCAGATTTTCATGTTCTATGGGGGCTGCAACCGGGGGGTGGCCACCACTAGACACACGCTGTCACATTTGGTGAGAGATGCTATTGCCCTAGCCTACGAGGTGCGTGGTCACACTTCGCCTCTAGGAATAAGGGCTCATTCGACCAAGCGGATTGCCTCAACAATTGCTCTGGCAAGAGGTGTCCCCTTGCAGCAAGTGTGTGATGCGGCAGGTTGGTCCTCTCCGCACACATTTGCCAGATTTTATAGTTTGGATATCCATGCTACTCCGGGCTTGCGGGTCCTCGAGTCAGCATCCCAAAGTTATGTCTGAGACCTCTTTGGCTATTGTGCACACACGCAGCACAACCTGGGGGTCCAGACACTTGCAGTGCGGCGGCGTTCGTATTCTCGTTCCCATAGCGTTTTCCTGCAGCGTCAAGTATAGGTTTTGAAAGGGAATGTCTCGGGTTACTTTGTTATAACCCTGTTCCCTGAAAAAGCGGGAACAAGATGATACACACATGCTTGATGTGTTTGATACACACATGCTTCACAACCGGTTGAACAAAGAGATGTTCCCATAGCATTTTCACGCAGCATCTCGTTACCGCTTTTTCAGGGAACAGGGTTACAACCAGTGGCGGCTGGTGCAAAAATTTTTTGGGGGGGCACAAACAAAATTAAAATTAAAGTTTTAATACTCGCCTGTAAATAGCCATTTATCAGGTGATTAAGCATCATTACTACTAGTATAAAATAAAGGCATGACTCACATCACATCCAGTCAACCAGCGCCGCTTGCCATGAGAAGGGCTGGAAGACATGTTGAGAATGGTCCAATCACATGAGCCCAAATATTTAAAAATAATATTCATTCACTAAGAACAAAAGTGGGAAGGTTTGGGGTGCACAGTGCTGCGCCCCAAGGATGATTTGAACAGATCCAATTGGAACTCAGTCACATGCTTTTTAAAAATTTACGTGCCTACATAGACACTCGTTTGTCTGGCGCCCCGTGTACACAAACACAAATGAACGTAATACAATTTAGATTTTTTTTATTGCAAATAAATTATATTAAGAAATACAGCGGAATACAGACTTTATTTCATTATTAAAATAATTAATTATTATGTTAAATAATTACATGTTAAAGTAGCATTCTTCTCTGCCTAACTTTAAGGGGGGTCGGTATTGACCGGCCGCCACTGGTTACAACAAAGTAACCCAAGACGTTTTGACAGGTTTTTATTGCAGTGAAAAAGTGTAATAGTGAAATCAGCAGCAGTTCTGTGAAAGTTTTAGGCACACAGACAAAACTTATAGATGTGTGACTTGGCTGCATGATGTTAACCTAATCAACCTGCTTCAATCCCAGCTGTTTAAATCCCTATAATAGAGCTGTGACTGTCGGACTGATCAAAATGATTTTGAAAAGAAAGAAAAGAAATTGGAGAGAGGATGAGAGCGTTTTTCCTTGGTCGTAAAATGTAAATAAATTATTAAAGTAAAATTCTGCCCTACTTTTACTGTACTCCTAAAGATAAAAAGTGAACAGAGGCAATTTGTAAAAGCATCAATGCCAATTGTCAGTTTGCCGCACGTAACCCCGAGAAATGTGAAGCACAAGGATGTGCCATGCTCATAAAGTACTGCTTATAACAAGGAATCTAAAATAAACAGTTACATTCAAATAATGTAATAAAAGTATATAAAATGTAAATTTTATATAAAAAGATGCCCACAACTCCATGAAGGCAGCATGTTTTTTGTTGATTTCACGCTGCGTGGTGGGAAATGTATGAATCTGTGCATAATTTGCGGTGCTGTTAGTGTAGAGTTTAATTAATTTGTCGGCTATGTCAGTGTTTCAAAGGTGGCTTTGCTGGTATCAAAAACTGTACAGTATCAGTTGCCTGCAGAGACATTATACAACATGTTCATTGGATCAGTTACATGCATGCAATAAAAAAATAAACAAGTATTCAGTTTTTGTCCAAACATGTCTTTTATAATCTCTGTGTCACTCAGTGTTGATAAAACGTCTCTCCTCAGTGTGCGTCTCTGCCTGAATGCCATTTCCTTGCTACTCCTAACCAGTTATGACACCTCCAGAGCTGTCCTACATTTTGGTGAATATTACATATTTTAAGAATCTTGATAAATACTCCTGAAAGTAGGACCAAAATGGCATCAATCTTTGAATTTCCTGCTCTGAAATGCTAAGTCAATATGGGCCCTGATCTATTGGTCAGAGAATGTTAATCTAAGAATTAGCTCTAATTTATATTTATAATGGGTTTTATTTTGGAATAATCAATAAGTGAGAGCAAAATGAACAACGCTTGTTCTGTGCACTGGTTTGTGACCCCCAGATAGCCATTACAAATTCCTCTGACTCTAAGCCTTCACCTCTTTACACCTTTTCTAAACAACAGATTTATTTTATATGATGACCAAACAATTCACTTAGAACAGTAAAAATAAGGAAGTGAAAAAAAAGACAAAAGATATTTCCTGCAACTGGTTTTCCTGACAATTTTTACAGCTCAGAAATCCTGGGAGTTTCCTGTCAGTTCAAACTTTAAAATGTTTTATGTACCTGGATGAGTCAAAAACCATCTGCATTTCTGCTGAAGAACTCTAGAAAAGACAAATCTATCATCTCCTTGCCCCTCAATACACCTAGTCAATCTGTCAACAAGCCCTCATATTCCCTCACAAAAAAAATGTTTTAGGTTAAACTGCGAGCCACATATGCACCTACCCCACCTCTATTCTTGCTTGCACCTCAACACAAGTGATGCAAGCGATGTTCACCCCTGTACAGCAGCGACCGGGGAGACAGCAGCCAAGAACTGAAAGCTCAGACAAGACAGTGCGGCCAAACAAACCACAGGTCCAAAATTGAGAAATTTATGGTGTTTTTAGTTCATTTGTAATCATGCCTTTGGACATAACAGGGGTACTCCAGGAATATTTTGTTTCTGTAATGACAGGTTTTCTACCTTGTGTGATCACAGGTATGACAAAATAACCTTGCTAAGGTTTTTGCTTCATTGTTTCTTAAAGGAAATATTACTCAATGCATTGTTTTGACAACATTATGCAACAACCGAACATTTATTTCTGTCCAGAGTTGCACACATTTTGGTCGAGATTTTATGTTAATAGGAGAATCAAGTCACTACGTAAAGTCTCCCCATCACATGCCAAAGTCTTTTGAGAGTCTGTGGTGGCCAATGTGTGATAATGATTCTGCATGCTTCCAGAACCACTCTTTCACTAATTTGAGCCTGATGAATCTTGGCATTGTCATCCTGAAATATGCATATGCATCAGGGAAGAATAAAATCTATTGCCGCATAATGTTGCTTAGCTTAGACCTTACCAACTGAAGCAACAGTAGCTCCAGAGGCTTATACAGTGGGCACAATGCATGATTGCATCATGCACTTCCCTTTTTACCCTGACATACATGTTGTTATGGGAATGGGATCATTTAGTACTCATCAGTCCATATGACATTTTCTCCAAAGTGCAATCTTAATGCTCCCTAGCAAATTGAAGGCTTTTCTGCTGATTAATCTTACTAACATGCAGCATTATTATGGCCACACAGAGATTTAGTCCCAATTTTGCAAGTTCTTGTCACATTGTGTGTATAGAAATGCGCTTTATTCTTCACCAAGTACTTAAGTGATTTTCCATCATGACTTCTCCCAACCACACTTCTTCCACAAAGTTGATAGTTCAGCACTATTCTTCAGTGTTTTAGTAATATTCTTAACCTAATTTCATTAATTTCAGCAATCCCCTTAGTTGTTTGCTTTGCTTGATTCAGGCCAATAATTTGGCCCTTCTAAACAGTGGTGCCAGTAGGATTATATTTCATAGTATGCACAAGAAACTTCCTTCTGCTTGTATGGTAATTTAAATGTCTAGGTACAATGCACGCATGTACAGTACAATCACTCAGCGAGTGTGTGAGCAAGCAAGAGAGAGAGAGACATTGATTGAGATTTAATTTTTTTTTTTTTTTTTTTGCACATTGCTGATACAACAGCACCATTGAACTCGGATGACCCTACCGCATGCATTTCAAAAGCCAGCCAACAGTGGTGTAAAACCGACCAAAATCATTTATGCACAGTTCCTACAGGATTACGGCTGCCAGCACCCCAGCTTCTGAAGAACAGTAAGATTTTTCCATGACCACAGGATTTGTTTTCTGAATTACTGCATCAGTTAGGGTTAAAAGAGCTATTGCCAGCTACTGTAAATCAAATGAACTACTATTATTTATTATCCAGTCAGAAACTCTTAACTATTGTTTTATTTAAATCAAAATTATTACTTTTTAGTTGACTAATATGTATCACAGTATATACAGTATCTGCCTGACATTTTTTAAATTTTCCATGAAAACTCATACTTTAATGTATCCAATGAGCTGTAAAGCTACAGTATATAGTCAAAACAAAATTAAATAAGAATTTTCACCTTGAAATATTGATTTTGTCAAAGAACCGTGCCTTTGCAGCAATTACAACCTTGTTGTCATTCTGGGTAACAGTTTGGTAAGGTAATGTGAAGAATTCTTTATCACATGCTGTTTCAAGCGCATTCTACTGTACATGTTGGATTAGCTTAATGGGCAGTTTTTATGAACCATACAGTTAATGTAGGCTTGAGGTCTAGAGTCTGCACAGGCAAGTCCATTACAGGTAGAATGCCAGCTAATTGCTCCTTCTCCTGAGAAGTCTTGTATAGTTTGCACCAACTGCTTTGGATCATTGACCTATTATAGGGGGAACTGATATGGCATAAAGTTTTCCAGAATTACTTGATAGCCTTCCTCATTTAAGATTCATGTATAAATCTCCAACTTCATCACCACCAAAATACCCCTAGTCCATCAACTTATTTCTTCCATGCTTGAAAGAGGACATCAAGCCCTCTTCCAGCTTGAATATCTAAAAGTTTTCTTTTTTTGAGTGTTCCAAACACCTTAAACATACTGTAGATTAATCTTTCCATAACACTTTTTTTTCTTTCTTTTTTTCCTTCTGTCCAATGTCTGTGTTCTTTGGCCAATTGTAATCTCTTCCTTTTATTGGCAGTCTAGATAAGCTTTTTTTCTTTGGAACTATGCCATGAAGGCCAGCATCACAGAGTCACCCCTTTACCGCTGAGATTGAGACAGGTGGTTACAGGTAGCTATAAATAAATCTACTGGTTGAGGACCAGTGAGATGTCTGTTACAAGATACTATACTTACTTATTTGTGCACTCTGGCCCCCAGCTTCTCTTTCTATACTGTTTATAGCCAGTTTGTGCTACTCATTAAAGAGAACAAAAGGTCCTATTCTATGAAATCTTTAGATTTTTAGCTATTTGAGATTTGTATAGTTATCGTGGAATGATGAACCTTTTTTTCTTTAAACAAGAATAGATTTAGAATATGGTTGTTTGTTTTTTCTGTCCATTTTTGCACCCATATTTAACAGAGGTTAATGCTCCAGATACTCAACTAGCCTAAAGAAGGCTGCTTTTATTGCTTTTTTAATCAGCGCAACAGTTTTCTGCTGTACTAACATAATTGCAATAGGCCTTTCTAATGAACAATTAGCCTTTCATTGTGATAAACCTGGATTGGCTATCACAATGTGCTACTGGAATGCATGAAGTATGGTTGCTAAAAACCCTCTTTATGCCCATTTAGTTATTCCATTAAAATCATTGGTTTCCAGCTAGAATAGTCATTTATAATATCAACCATCTTTAGACTGTAGTTTTGTTTAATTAAATTCAAAGAAATTTCTACATTACCCCAAAACTTTTCATAAGTAGTACTGTATGTGCAGATATGTGTTTGCTTTGACTTGGTATGGATCAGTTAATTCTCTTAACATTTTAACATCTTTTAATTCTGGTGACTTGTTACTTCTCAATCAGAAAGCCAACTTCATGATTAAGAATGCTTGCAGTTTGTTCTCTTAGTATGTTTAATTGCCTTTTGTAGATCCTTGCTAGTAAGGGTCTTGCATTGTGGGCCAGCTGTGCCTTTCCCTACTGACTCATTAACTCTGGAGCTTTATTCTGAGCAAAGAACTTGCACTGCTAGCAAAACCTTGGAGTGTGATGTCTTCAGCAAAACATGGATTACACCCTTTTGCTTTTCTATGCTGTTTTTCAACTTTTCACAGAGTCCCTAGCCAACCATAAACCACAGAAAGTTCTTGAGCATGCCTCGTTTGAGGCCATACACATCTTTGAAAGCACCGTGTTTCACATGCACTGCTGGCATGTGTATGCAGCGCACCGAGAGAAGTTTTGTATTTTTGAAAGGCCATGCCTTTAGATATGAAATCAGAGCTCCGGTCAGTTCTAAAAGCATTGGAACAGTGGAATAGTCATACACTATTTTGCCAAAAGTATTTGCTCCTATCAGTTTCTATGATAAATGGGCTTGTATATTTTATATTATACATTCAAAAAAACTATTTAAAAAAACTATAAAATATCAGAAAATGTTTTTATATCAAACCTAGATCTCTTCAGTATATACACTATATTGCCAAAAGTATTCGCTCGCCTGCTTTCACATGCATATGAACATCAGTAACATCCTATTTTTAATCTATAGGTTTTAATATGATGTTGGCCCACCATTAGCAGCTATCAACTCTTCTGGGAAGGCCAACATAACTCCACACCAGTGCACAAAGCAAGGTCTATAAAGAAATGGATGAACAAGTTTGATGTGAAAGAACTTTGCTTGGCCTTCATAGAGTCCAGACCTCAACCCGATTTTAAAAATTTTGGGATGAATTAGAACGGCGATTGTGAGCCAGGCCTTCTCGTCTAACATCAGTGTCACACCCAGAGGTGGAAAGAGTACAGATCTGGCCGTTAAGAACGCATGTTTCTTGAAAAGGGATCTTGCGCGCTTCCGCGGCAGCTTGCGGGAAGCTGTGAAAATGCCGTTCATTACCTGTAGGGGGCAGTCGTAGTATACTGAAGCCAAAAATGCGTTCTTTCTCTAACCCTAACCCTAGGCGCCCATTGACAGCAAGCGACAGAGCGCATAAACGTGTCGAGCTCAAACTTTAAGTACTGATATGTATTTATTCTTCATTTTCTTCTCAATGATGATTCTTCTTTGACTGCGCTTTCTCCATTCAGTATTATTATCATTAGTAGTAGTAGTGAAAACTACCACTGATTAACTATCTCTGCAGTAGTTAAAACAGTGGATTAATTTCACTTGGGGTATTTCTAACAGGCAATCTACTAAATAATAAAAAATAGATAAAATAATCCAGCACTTTAACATTTAACCCAGCAGTTTTTAGAGTGTAACATAAAAATATTCCATTTGTAAAATAGCATAGGTGAAATCATAGGTTGTGTAAAAACAATACAACAAAGCTTATGGTAAATAAATTCTCAGACTACCTATTTACAGTACACGGAATTTTATGGGGTTGTCACTGAATGATCTACCCTGACAAAGAGCAATCTAAGAATAGTGCCAGCTGGCACACCTTAAAAAATAATTTGGCATCTATTTACAGTCTAAATATTTTTTTAAACTTGTGCTACTGTTGTTTGTTTACAATATTTGTTAATTAAAATTGTTTATTTAAGGCTCCGGGATGTTGAGCCTATTTCCTACTGTACGTAGTCTAATCAGAGCTCTACCATCCGTTCGAGTGTAATTCATAAATGATGTTTATAATAATGAAATGAGATGCACTAAATCGTGCTTTAGAATTAGTCTACAATTAATTTCAAACCCGCGGCTCACAGTTTCACTTTACAAAAGGCAGCGTTTTGATCAAATGGTGATAAACGCATGCGATTTATCGATTAAAATGCAGACATACTGCATTGATGGATGGATGTTGTTGATAAATATTTAAAATGATAATTAAATAAATAGCTGTCCATCTTTTTTGTGTTTATCTTTTCGGTTTATTATACACTTCTGCACAGACGTCCGCACTGTCTTGTTAATTCATCTAAAACCCTATACAGTATTTGGCAACAGCGCACCCAGTTTGATAAATTCACACATATCTTGAATGAAAGGTGAGAAGAGATTCAGCAGAATCTTCTGACACAGAGCTTGCTCTGAAGGACTATATTCGACAAGAATATAGAGAATAAGAATTGTATTTCTAATAAGATAATGAATTAAATAATAAAATTATATCAAATAAGGTCTTTATCTAAAAGCCAGACCAAATTTCTCATTCACTGCTGAAGTGGTTAAATATGCTTATACTGTAGATACGTAGGCTATATTTTAAAAGTACAATTGCAAGTAATGTAAACTGCATGTAATGTAAAATATGATTAAAACAGTATTAGACACACATATATAATATGGTATACAATGAAAAAGCTATTTACACATGAGTGCTCAAATGTAAAGCAAACACAAATATTAATTTATTGTGTATATTTAACTTCATTCAGCCGTTTAAGTTACATGAAAAAATAACGTGCCTACCAACCCACTATTATTTTCTGTTCGAATTTAAAGATGCACACGCGTGTGCAAAAAGACGAAGTACAACAAAGAATACAAAAGTGTATAATTTTAATAAAGTTAGCCTAAAACAATATTGCTGAAGCAAACATGATTTTGTTTTTGTTTAGTCTATTTGTTGAATACAACATGACAGCGCGCTCCGAGGTGAACACATGCAGACCCCCAGTTACTGTAATCCCTCTTCTCACCTTTCATTCACAATAGGTGTGAAGTTATCAAACTGGTTTTGCTGATGCGGGGATTGGCAGAATTGAGGTGTTTAAAAAGAATTAACAAGACTGAGCAGACGTCTCTGCCTGTATTTCGCCAGCACAGTGTACTGAAGCTCAGCACGTCTTATTCCCTTGTTTTAATTTGTAATATTATGAAATAATACGTGAAATGTATTTAGCGTATATGCTTAATTATTCCTTTTTATTTATGGAAATGTGTATTGTGTTTGATCTGCATTATTACGAGACACGAGGACTTTCTGGCAATTTTATCTATAAATCGCATGAGTTTATCAGCCTTTTGATCAACACGCTGCCTTTTGTAAAGTGAAAGTTTACGGACAAATCGGGGTTTACGCACGGTGATGAACAGCTTTATTTCAGTCATAAATTCACAACCACATTCCAGCTATTATTTCCAGCCGTAGTTAAATAATGGATGAAATGCTGGACACAAACAGCAAGAAAACATTATGTTTATTATTATAAAAAGCCCGAAGCACTTTGTGTACATATAAGAATATTTACAAAAATATATTGATTTTTTTGTTCATTCGTGTCTTCTGATGGTGCTCAATGTCGACACATTTTTATGTTTTAACGAAGATATTTTGTCATATTCACGAATCAGGACATTCGCATAGTTAACACTGGTCTTCACTTCGTAATACATCTGTCCATAAAAAGGAATATTTAGTCATATATGATTAATATATATTTCACTTAAATATTACAGATTAAAACAAGAAAAGAAGACATGCTGAGCTTCAATTCATACAAAATGTCTAGGAAGGAAACAGTTGTCGTTATTTTACAAAATCTGGACATATTCAGTAAAGTATCTGTAACGACGCGGGTCGCGCTTAAACTGCTAACACGTGGCTGCTACCACGTGGAGTTCTGAACAGCCACCGGCGCGGCCAGTTATACACGTGGTTGCCAGACAGACTAAGCGCGCTGTTAAAAGACGAAGGCAAAGCCCAAGCCTCTGTCTGTCTATAACTCTGGCGAGAGAGAGAGAGCGGCACACAACAGTTCAGCGTGCGCACTCAGTTTACTAGTGCCACAACCCCCCGCTCTCTCTCTTAGATAAATAAGAGTTTCCAGAGCCCGTCCGTTCTCACGTAGAGACGGCAGAGCTCTGTTTATTTTGTGTTTTCCTTTTGTTTCCGTTTAAATTGTTAATTAATAATCCCACGCCATCTCCAAACGGAAAGGTCTTTCCGTGCGTATCACAAGCACTCTCACATACTCCTATTTTGTTTACCCATCTAAAGTCCTGCGTAGGTAACATTTTAAAAGTACAATTGCAAGTAAATTACAAACTGCATGTAATGTAAAATATGAATGAAACAGTATTAGACACACATATATGATATGGTAGTATATACAATGAAAAAGAGTGCTCAAATGTAAAGCAAACGCAATTATTCAATTTTTCAAGCAAACATGATTTAGGTTTTGTTTTAGTCTATTTGTTGAATACAATGAATGACAGCGCGCTCTGAGGTGAACACATGCAGACCCCCAGTTACTGTAATCCCTCTTCTCACCTTTGATTCATGATAGGTGTGAAGTTATCAAACAGGTTTCACTGATGGGGGAATTGGCAGAATTGAGGGGTTTAAAGGAATTAACAAGACCGAGCAGATGTCTCTGCCTAAAATGTATTTCACCAGCAAACCATAAACATAAATAGAAACAAATAAAATGTTTAATGGTATCAATTAAATCAGACTTCATAGTTGGATTTGATACTTTGAGTGTACAGTAATTCATATATTTACTGAATATATTCGCATTTTGTAAAATAACGAAACCCGTTTCCTTCCTGGACCTTTTGTCAGCATCACAATGAACTGAAGCTCAGCGCATTTAATCTGTAATATTTAAGTGAAATACATTTTGCGTATATATGCTTAAATATTCCTTTTTGTTTATGAACGGGTGATGTATGTTTGATCTGCATTATTGCAGTGAAAAGTACGAAAGTGAAAGTATGAGCCGCGGGTTCACGCACGCCGATGAACAGCTTTATATCAGTCATAAATCTACAATCACATTCCAGCTATTATTTCCAGCCGTGGTCAAATAATGGATGAAACAATTATTTAATGCTGGACACAAGCAGCAGAAAAGACAGATGATTATTTTTATAAAAAGCCCGAAGCACTTTGTGTTCATATTTGTTCATTCATGTCTTCTGATGGTGCTCGACACATTTTTACATTTTAACGAAGACATGTTGACATATTCACGAATTGGGACATTTGCATAATTGCTGTATATGTGCGCGCATCTCATAGGTGTATGTGCACGGAGAGTTTGTGTATATGTGCGCGTGTCTCATAGGTGTGTGTGCGTGCATTTCATATGTAGTTGTGTGAGCAGTTAGTAGTTTATATAGATGTGTGACTGTTTCATATGTGTATGCAAGTGTTTCACTTGTGTGTGCATGAGTGAAGTTTGATTTAAGCCCTATACGGCGCCTCATAATTTAGGGCATCTCTTTTCATCATTATGAACATAATATGAAGGACATATACGCACATTCATCATAAAAGATCTGTATTGGAAAACAAAATAAAATAAATTTTTGCTTTAGCATTGGAAACAATATTGTTTTAGGCTAAATAATTATACACAATTCTTCGTTGTACTTGATCTGGCTTTTAGATAAAGTCCTTCCATGCGCCATCTGGCGGATATTCAGTGAAGCACAACACATTTATTTAAATTCCCGAATGTTGCTTGAGGGATCTCGCGGCATGTCGCGCACCAAATTGCGGGATCTCGCGAGAAAAAGCGCACATTCTTAATGGCAAGATCTGTACTAAAATGTTGTACTCAAGTAAAAGTACTGTTACTGCAGTGAAATTTTACTGAAATACAAGTAAAGTTACCATTATAAAAATATACTCAAGTAAAAGTAAAAAGTAGCTCATAAAAAATTTACTCTGAGTAAAAGTTACCAAGTTACTTTTTTTTTTTAAACAGCGTGGGTGGGATGAGGCATTCTAGCGTAGTTCATAAAAGATGAGCAGATATAAATCTCAAACTAGTTGTTTTTAACTGAAGGAACACCTTTGCATAATAAAGTTATGCAATAAAAATAAAGTTGTCTTTCTTGTGCTTGAAAATCAAAGTGGTCAGTTAAATATGGCGTTACGTCCCAGTCTAGGGTTGGGCCATACAGCAAAAGAATGGTTCGGGGTTCTATTTTAAACTGTATGGAAATGGTGGTATATGGCACAAAGAACTAGATCCAGTCATTAACTGATGAAATAATGAGGTTTGTATTGCTTTACAACAACAGGAGGAGGATCAGATTCAGGGTGGAGCCAGGCCAAAATAATAAACAAAATGGTATTTATATTTAGTAGCTAAATTAACTGCAAAAAAAAACAAAAAAAAAAAACAACACAAACAAAAATACAGGTACCTTCCCTGACTCCCTAAACCAAAAACAGTGAATAAATTCCCTCTTCCCAAAATAAATGGTAAACTGGTGAGTGCACAAACATACAGTGAAATTATCTACAAATATATACAAAGACCAACCAAAACAAAAGAGCAAAGCAATAATCATTGTCAATGGGAGGCAAAAAGTCAGAACCAGAATACACAACCAAATATCAAAACGCCAAAATCACAATCTCTTTCCCGTGACTCTCTCCAGTTTATGTATGGTCGCGCTGGTTGATGACGTTACTCTCAGGGCGGAAGCGACCATGTGGAAGGTCAGGTAGATGCTGATGTGGGGACAGTCAGAAGACCTGGAGTGGAGTCTGGAGCGGCGCGCGACCAGGACACGATACACACACGAGAGCGCAACGAAGCATTTATACAAAGCATAATATTTTTTATTATTTTTGCATTTTCATTCATTTGTTTTACTCAGTAGCGAATATGATTTAAAATGTAGCGAATTACAATACTTCAAACAAAACATACTTAAGTAAAAGTAAAATTACAGATTTTAAAAACTACTTTAAAAAGTAGAAGTACACAAAAAAAACTACTCAATTACAGTAGTTTACTTACTACATTAGTTACTTTCCACCTCTGGTCACACCTCACAAATGCACTTCTGGAAGAATAGTCAAAAATTTCCCAAAGCACACTCTGAAACCTTGTGGAAAGAATCCTAGAAGAGTTGAACCCTTTGTTACAGCTGCAAAGGGTGGACCAACATCATATTAAACCCTATGGATTAAGAATTGGATAGATATGTATGTGAAGGCAGGCAGGCAAATACTTTTTGGCAATATAGTGTATACGCTGAAGAGATTTAGATTTGAGATAAAAACAGGAAAAACTGGTAGCTCTCATTTTCTGATATTTGTTATTTATGCATTTTACATTCATACAGAATGTCATCGATTGGGCTTGCACGGGTGTTTGTGGTGTCTGGAACAGGCTCGCTAATCTTTATTGATGGTGTACCTCACGCTAGTAGAAGCAAACAATTATTTCAGAGTTCTACAGAAATATTTTGTCTACCAATTTATAGAGAAATGCATCCAGTCTAATTGGGAGGAGGTTAATCGTGCAACAATACAGTGGCACAAAACACTGCCAAAATTAGAAAAGACTTCAATAGCAGTAAATAGTAGAAGATTTTAGAATGGGCAAGCCAGTCAACACTACTTGGAAAAAAGAAAAAAAAAAGCATCAGAAAAGACAAAGGCAACCGTTTGGTGCAGTTTTTGCAAATAGAGGGTTGTGCAAATAAATATCAAATTATTAATTTTTGTATACTTTTTTTTTATACTTTTTCAATAATTTTGCTTAACACAAATTCCGTAGCCTACCAACCAAAGTTGCTATATTGTACTATATTGGACTATACATCTGAAAGAGGCCCACTCAAAATATAAATAATATACTGCAGTGATTTTTTAGAGCCAAAGTTTCTCTTTATACTGGCATTTGTGTTGATAAGTTCAAATGAATTATGGAGGAAGAAATAACATGTCACAAGAAAAAGATTATTTCAATATTACTAGACAGTTGCATAAATGTTTGGCTGCCATGACAAATGAAATGGTTGATAAATTTTCCCATTACACTGCTAATATTATTTTTCAATTCTTTTATACTGTAATATACCATTACTGACTTTAGTACAATTATAATTTAAATAACCTTTTACCAATATGTCTCATGGGCCACATGGTATTTTTACTTCTGCTCACACATTCTTGGTTATTAAATTTAGATACATTGTAGATCTTTCATAAAACTCTAATGGGTATGTGGGATATGTGGGTAATTCACCCTTAGATAAATGTTCACAGTTTTTACATTGTTTAGCATTTATGCAATGTTTTGCAACCCCACAAGCAACTTTCCTATAATGCAAACTCTGTTCACTCTGGACAAGTCTCACATATAGATTTTTAAAAACTTTTTTAAAGAACATTTTTATATCTGTTTTAAGATTATAGTGAATATTTGCATAAATGGCATGTCTTCACTACTTATCTCTACTGAATAAATATTTTTGAATTGTGTTTTCAGTGACTAACCCATGTCTAAAGATAACTTGTGACTTCATGTGCCTGCTGAATCCAACTGGAGCCAGCTGTGCCTGTCCTGAAGGAAAGACTCTGGTTAATGGAACATGTGTTGATCCCAATGTATCAGGTCAGATATTTGCCCTTATAAACATGCTACAAGTAAATATACAAATAGGAGAAATTAAAATTTATGTTGTGTAGGTTCCCCTTATTCTGCTAAAGCAGCTCTGATTATCTGACCTCACTAAAGAGTCCAATTTAGCTCTTGTGGCTAAATTGGGAGTAGTACTTCACGAGACCTCTGGAAGGGTACTGTGGTGTCTGGCACAAGGACGTTATTAACAGAGCCTTTAAGTTCTGTGTTGTGGGGTTGGCTTCCATGAATAAGGCTTGTTTGTCCAGCAGATCCCAAGGATTATAAATCATATTGAGATTGGGGGAACTTGGAGGCCAGATGAGCAACCTTGAAGTTTTTGCCTGGTACAGCAAGCTGTGATGCTCTGTCTGTTCTGTAATGATCTCCAGCATTACATTTTTCAACAGTTTGTGCTGTATGCCCTGATCTTCCATAAAATTGAGACCATGTAACATGAACATTGATTATCAAATATATAACAGTAAACTGGCGACAGGATCATGGCCACCCAAGGTTAATCAACACCAGCCCACCCAACCTAATCACACAGAAAAACCAATGCAGCGCAAACCGTCACACAAAGGCAAAAAAGTAACACTGTACAGCGTGCCGTGTAGAAGATTTCAAGGTTGTTGACCCAGCCTCCAAACTCCCCAGATGCCAATCTGATCAAAAATGATTCTAATCCATGGAGGCCCTGCACCCCACAAAAATGGAACTGCTGCCAACGTTGTTTGGGGAACTTTTTTGATCTGTACCTGTCTGATTTTGTGCATAGTACTGCTGCCACATAATTGGCCTTCTTGAATAATTGCATAAATGAGCAGACACTGGTGTTCCTATTAAATGTATATACACTAACTGGGCAGAGATTTGTGGAAACCTGATTATCACTTAATATGTGGGTTACCCCACACTACTAAAAAGTTGGAAGAATTCAACTGTATAGAATTTTGCATGCTGCAGCACTACAGTTTTACTCCACTGAAACAAAAGGGGCCCAAACATTTTCTCACATCACATTTGTGCTGTGTACAAAGCAAGGTCTATAAAAAATTAGTTTGCCAAGGTCAGAATAAAAAACTCAAGTGGCCTGCACTGAACCCTGATCTCCACCCCTTTAAACACTGTTGGGATGAACACCCAATAACAGTATCTGACCTCACGTTCTTGTGGCTAAATTGGGAAACCCCCATGCTCACAATACATAACCTAATCATAAGCATTCCAGAAGGAGGTTATTATAAGGGTAATGGGAGGGGGGTGGAACTGAATGTTCAAAAAGAACATATCAGTGTTATATTTATATGTCTGCAAAATTTGGTCCATACATGGTATAAATAGTCCTCCCTTGAACTTTTCCACAATTGACACTTTTGCAGGCTGTAACTTAATTGGACTGTATACTATAAAAACTTTGAACATTTTGCAGAGCACCATTATAAAAATTAAACAAAAACCTTCAGTATTGCAGCACAATTAATTGTGTAAAAATCAAAATTTACAGTTTGGAACTGAATAAAAAATGTATTATTATATTATTATATTATATATATATAATTATTACACTTAATAGTTACATACAGCAGTTTAATTTGCAATCACAATATGTGTGAAACTATTCATAATGTAATTTTTTTATCAAATTGTGCAGCGTTCAGTGTATTTGTTGAGCTCCTTTTAGTTTGACTGTATAACAAAAAATATAATGTTTATTTCTACTCCCCAAATAACCACATGGAACATCCTGAAAGGACAGGTCTTTCAGATTTGGATGTGTTGTGTATGCTGATCTGTTTCACAGTGTTTTTGTTCTGCCGTTGCTAAAGGCGAGCTGTGCCGGCCTGCCTGTGAGAATGGAGGCCGCTGTGTGGCCAATGAGAAGGGAGACTGGCGCTGTTATTGCTGGCCTGATTTCTCTGGGGAGCGCTGTGAAATTAACCACTGCATAGATTACTGCTTAAATGGAGGAACATGTACAGGGTCTCCATTAGGTAAGAAAAACCTTTACCGCTATTTCAGCTTATTATGATTTTGCTTTGACCTCATCTACTGTATGAAAAACCTTTCTCCATCACCCTGTATCCTCAGAATTACTTCTGTGATACTTATACTCCGTTAGATGCACCCAGTCAGGCTTATCTATAATACAATGCTTTATTTAAATAGCTGATCAGTTTTTCTTCAATATTGTGAAGATTTCATATATCCTTATTTCATATATAACAGTAACAATTATGATCATTGATGGTAAAAACCTCCATGGTAGTCACGTCTTGGAGATAAATGTCCCAGGAGTGGGTTTAATGCTTTTTGTTTTGAAATGAAATTAAATGATGAATGAATGAATGAATGAATGAATAAGCATCTTAAACATCTATACACAGATAGTTTACATAGTATACAATAGTATATATAATATACAGTTTTACAATTTAGCACTGTTGTTGCTTTTCCTAAAACATTACATGACTTCATCTGACCACATTTGGTCTGTAGTGTTCAACTGTGAGTTATCTCTGATCTGTAAGGTCTGAATTTGTATTTGGTTTTATGTTTGGATTAAAGCATATTAAATATACCCATAATAATATACCCAATTAAAGCATTAGGTATAAAATAATAATAATAATAATAATAATAATAGTAGTAGTAGTAGTTGACTATTTGGTGGTGGTTTGTTGTCACAATTCATGTATTTTGTAGGAATAAAATGTTATTAGTAGCTGTTAATTCACAGAACGAAGCAAAACCTTCCATTTACCATTATTATTCATGACAGCTGTTATGTAGCTTAATTCTGTCTAGTGTCTGAAGCAGCTTGTTTGGAATATACAATTCCTTGAGTATGCTTCATAAATTATTTTAATTTCGTAGGAGATGTCTTTATCAACATTGCCACCTGGTAGAACAATACTGCTAATGATAAAATCAGCCAAGTGGGTTTTATGTAGGCCTGAATTAAAATCAGTAAATTGCCATTTTCTAACTGCAATCAATCTTGTACCAAGTGAAAGCAATTCATATTGCGTCATTTTGATATAAAAATAAATGCTGGTTGTAAGTCGTATATGTAATAGCATGCTGCTTTATATTTATAAATAAAAAATGTTTAGTTTGCTTGGATGTTTGAAAGTGCAAAATTGATTGCAATTGCATCAGTATCATCAGATAAATATCCTTTCTAGGTTTGTGGCTTTTATATTACTGTTGATTTCTGTTTAAAAATAATGTAACAGAAAGTGTTTTATTCAATCAAAATGATAGTTTTGTTTTAAAATGGGCTTTTCCCCCCAAAAGTGGATTATTTGTCAGTGTCTATAATGTCAGCATTTATGTAAACAGGCAGAGCAAATTCAATGACATTTTTTTAAATGTCATAGATAATCAGTTCCTGAACTCTTTGGTAAAAAGGCCATGGTAGGCTCTGTCATCAAATGAAGGACAAAATGTCATCTTTTTCACTTACACTAATACATAATGTCTCTCCCCCATAGGAAAGCCGACATGTCGCTGTGCTGTGGGCTTCACAGGCCCTAACTGTGAGCGGCGGGTGTGTGATAATTATTGTCTAAATGGGGGAACATGCGATGTCAGCCAGGGAAACCAGCCAGTGTGTCGTTGTTTAGCAGAGTACACAGGTGAACGCTGCCGTTACCGTAAGTGCCCAAAGAGCATTAGCTCAGCTCATTCAATTGTATTTATAATTACACACTGTGTTCTTTCTGTCTAATACCAGTTCTCTTATCAACCTTTTAACAGTTAAGTGCAGGTGGTACACAAAATTTAAACAAACTAAATAAAAAGTCCCTGAATAAAAGAACTGATCTTCAAAGGCATTGGTGAAATGCTTAATATTTATTTCCATTTACATTATTTATTTTCAAAGCCATGTTGCATTTTTTTAGGTTATTCTTTTAAGTATTATTTCTTTTTATTGGTCTGCCAGCAGCAATATTATGAACAAAAAGAAGAGGAAATCATTTGTCCACTGATAAAAGCAAACAGTTTTTGAAAACAGTGGGTTCAAATGTCACAGTGATGACCTCAAGGTGTTTATATGCTCTGTTGTTCTGCTGTTCAGTTTTTGTTGTGATGCTTTATAGCTGGGAATTGTTGCTCAATATCATTAATGCATTTTGTTATGTAGCACACCCAAGGGATGAGGTGTCTTCATTCATGTACCAGATACTTGATGCAGATAATTAACTCTCATTTAAGCTCTGTAAAAGTCCAATGAAACTAGCAGATAATACAGAGGGTAATTTTCTCCCAAATTTTAATTAGACCCTCACAAATGATTTTTCTGTTTATTTTTCCCATGATAGACATCTGTCACCATTACTGTGTAAACTCAAAAGCCTGCACACTATCTAGCTCTGGCCATGTGGAGTGTGTGTGTCCAGCTCGATTTGAGGGGATCAAATGTGACACGGACAAGTGCCTACGGTGCCATGGTGCGCCATGTATTATTGATGGAGAGACTGGAGATGTGACCTGCAAGTATGTTTCATAATGGATTAAAATTATAAGTGCTTCCAAAAAAAAAAAAAAAACACAGTTTTTCACTTGATGCTGTACTGCAGCAGCTTTATAAGAACATTTTGTGTAGCGTACCATGTACAACAGAGGTGTCTTTTTTTACCCCTGCACCTCCAACCCAAAATTTCAGGGACCAAAATAATAGGAAAATTCAACTCTATTACCTAAATTGTCATTTTTAACATTTAGCTGCACCTGTGGTTTTTTTTTTTTTTTTTTTTTTTTTTGGATCTTTAAAAAATGTCATTGGTTTCAAGTTTTTTTAACATGTTTTTTTTTCAGCACTTTTAAAATATCCCCTTCTCACTCTTACCTATGTGCTTTTGTCAATTCCCAGGACTAAAACCTTTAGTCAATAAATTTTCATTTGAATCATGCTTTATGCATTCTACTGTAACTAAATGCGCTAACACAGTCTGGTCTCACCATCGGGCAAAAGGGTAAACTGCAAATGTTGTTTTGCGTGTTTACCCATCATACATTTTAAGAGAGAAGCCATAGGCCAATTTTATCTGGCCAGGGGTGCTTTTGGCCCTGAGGCCAGACTCCTGAAGTACAATTTCTGTTGTATTCATGTTGTACAGAAATTGCTTCATTCATATCTGACATTAGAAACATTAGACATTTGTTGAGACACATGCAGACAGTCAATGTACTTAATTTTAGTCCGATCTGTCCATCTGCATTTTCTATCCATCTTGCAGCTGCACCAGTGGAAGAATTGCATCCAGCTGCCAGCTGTGTGATGGCTACTGCTATAATGGAGGCACCTGTCATCTGGACCCTGACACCAACCTGCCCTTCTGCCAGTGAGTAATGACTAAATACCTTCTTTTGTCTAGCTACAAACCCCAGCAATTAAACATGCACAATGCAATGCCTCACAGCTTTGCTATTCATTTGCGAAATGTTGCAAAGACTCCAGAAAACACACTGATCTAATTATCACCACTTGGGACCAGAATGGCTCTGTATGAAGAATTACAGAATCACCCAGTTTCACTTTAAACCCAATTTTAATATTGCAACAGCTCTTGATTTAAAATGTTAGGAAGCAGGCATTTAAATTCTTAAGCACTCAGCAGTACCTTCTTTTTTTAAATCGTCAAGATTTTTATTTTTTCACCTTTTTAAAGAGTCTATTCAGAAATGGTGAGTGACATAGGTCTAATTTTTGATTGCTGTCTTCTAAGGCACTTTCTAGTGATGTCCAGGTTTCCAGCTCATCAGGTAGTATTAGAGGCAATTATAACAGGAATTAATAATAATAATAATAATAATAATAATAATAACAAGAAGAAGAATATAAGAAGAAGAATAGGAATATCAGCTGAAAGTATGAGTATGTTAGGAATAAATCACAGTCACTTCTCTGTAGACAAACAGAATTTTTGCAGATGCATGTGACATAAAGTGGGAAGAAGAATACACTGTAAGTGTAGACATCTCTTTATTAAACATACTTGAAAGGCACAGAACGTACCAGAACACAACAGTACTAAATATGTAAATATAGTTTAGATTGATTATATGGTTTCTTTGCATCTTTGTTCAGAGGTTGTTTATTTTCTTGTCAGCTGTACAGCTCTGTTGAGAATTTTGTTTGACATTAACAAACATTACATTTCTGCTTCAAGAGTTCAAGTCTGCTATAAAGAACTAATCATATTATCTTGTCTTTGTGGCATAATTAAAGATAAGTGGAATGGTGTTAAATGTCAGGCCTTTAACTACAATGTTGCATGCAACATGTGATTAAAAAAGAAAAAACTTCAAGCATGTTGGCAAGCCGATGGCTCTTTTTTGTGATATAACTTTTCATGATTACACCGATCAGCCATAACATTACAACAAAAAAAAAAAAAACACTATGCCCAGTATTGTGTGGGTTCCCCTTATGCCACCTAGGCAGCTCTGGCCGCTCAGGGCAAGGTTCTGCAGTGCTTCTGGTGGTGGGCTGCGGTGCCTGGCACCAGCATGTTGGCAGCAGATCCTTTGGGTGCAGTGGGTTGTGGGTGGGGCATCCCATGGATGTTTGGTGTCCAGTTTGGCCCACTGAGCCATGTATTCGGTGGAATTTGGTGGATGCACTGCATGTTCTGGTGCATTTCTATCATGACCAGCATTGGCTATTCTGTGAAATTGGACCCAACACCATTTTATGTGGTTTCAATGTTATGGTTAATCGATGTATATGCTTATAACAAATCTAAACGTCATATTATTCACCCAGCTTAAAGAGGAGGGAAGATTTCCGCCAGTAAGGTCTGACTCACAACTTTGTGATTTTCCTCACACCACTGCAATTTCTTGCAGCTGCACAGCTGGTTTCAAGAACCAGCGCTGTGATGAGCTGGCCAACCCCTGTGATTACTACTGTCAGAATGATGGGATATGCACAATAACATCCTTTAACAAACCCCGCTGCAAGTAGGTCCCCTATCAGTACCTTTACCACCCAGAAATTTCATCTTCAGCCTGTTTCATCATCCGGCAGTGGTCCTTGCTCATACACACCCAACACACACATGTCTTAAACCCATAGTCCCTATATATCCATACTGTAGGGCTGTATATTATCCAAATAATTACTAGTGAGTGCAGTTCTGTTGCAGTAGCTTTGGCTGATACTGTGGAACAGTGAATAGTTTTTAAGGTACAGTTCTTGAAAGAAACACATTAATATTGTGTTTGCATATGGGGAAGGAAGAGAACACTGTTATTTAAAATTGCAGTCTAACAGGATTGTGCTGGTGATAAAGACCTCAGTGTCAATTTAATAGGAAAGAAAATACACATTTTACGTAGTACAGTAATTACAGTAAGTAATTTTTTCCCTTTAAATTTTTTATTATAACTTAGGTATGTATAAAAACAGAATTTTAATTTTAAGTATAGAAGTAAGTATTATATATAGTAAAGTATTTAAATATTTAAATATTTAATATTTTAATAAAATTAAAACTTGATAGTTTTTTTTTGTCCGATCATAACAAATATAACAAATCAGCTAATTTAGATAAGACTAATCAGTAATTTAGAGAATACTGCATACTTATACAGTGACTATATTGTCAAAGTACAGTCAGTGAATTAAAACAGCTTCCACTCATTTTAATGTATAGTCACCATTCTCACTAGACAACCTCAATCATCAAACATCTGCTTAGTCACACATGCCACATATTCGGCATCATCTCAAAGTGAGGTGACTCGACCTTTTGTAATCTGCACCCTGATTCTTCATGTGTTGACTTACTTTTCTTTTTAACCGCCTCCCTTAATTGCATCTACAATTCACTCTCGGTTTGCTAAAACTTTCAGCATTTCATCTGAACTGATTAGCATGCATAAGCCTCATCTGATCTTTCCTGTGGATGATTTTAATCAGGTGTTCAGCCAATTGGTCGGGGACGCAGTGTGAGCGGCCCGCCCCAAAGAGCAGCCGCTCCGACAACACGCCCGGAGGTAAGTTAGCACAAACGTGGCTTCCTCTTTCATTACTGCACAGTCATGGCCATGATTAAAATCATCTGCTTGCTTTCAGGGAACATGTAGCAAAGGCATCAGAGCATGGACAAATGTGATCAATGATGTAGGAGATTTACCGTAATCCCCAGGAAGGATTAAAGATGCTCAAAACCAATCTATTCAGGACTTCTTCAACTGTGTTTCATTTGCATTATGCGGACACTTGTACACATGTCTGTTTATATTCAAAAGCTGTCAGAGAGATAGAAAGTCTATCATATTTAATTCTGATAAATAAAAAAAAGAAAAGAAAAAACATCATGCCGAGAAGTATTCATAGTGGTTTTGTTTTTAACAAGGTAGATGCTTTATGACCAAACAGTAACAGTTTTATATGCAGTACAAACAGCAATGTGTACTGCACACAAAACTTGACCTCTGCCTTGGAAGTTTGTGATGACTGGAGTTTAATTCCTGCTTTTTCATTCTTGTTCACTATAGGGAGCATAGCCATTATTGTGCCTCTGGTCCTGCTGGTTATTTTGATAACAACTGTCGTGGCTGGGGTCTTCGTTTGCAGAAGGCAGCAGAGGTATTGCAGGAGCACAGCATGTGGCTGAGAGGATGGTTCTCTGTACACCTTAAGGGTTAAAATGTGCACTTGTTGCCATGGTGCAAAACTACATATTGAGAAACACACTATATGCAAAATATTCAAATGGCCGGTTTGCTCAGAGTGACCACTTTAGAGGTTTGCCATGTGTGCACTGTGGAAAATTGTAATGATTTAAAAAAAAAAAAGGACTTGAGTACAAATGACTTAAAATGACTTTGCACTCCCGACATCAGTGTAACATTTTATTATCCAAGCAGATACAGAATCTTTCTTGATATCCCTTTCTTTAAATGTCTTTGATGCATGTTGAAAATACTGTCTGTGACCTGACCTAGGGGCAAACGAGTACAGAGGCAACCCATGACTAATGGAGGCATTAATGTGGAGATTGGCAATCCATCCTACAACATGTACGAGGTGGAGCATGATAACCACAATGATGCAGGAAGCTTTCTTAAACCAAATTTCACACTGGATCCACATAAGGTTTGTATGTATGGCATGCTCACTAATACACACTGCTTACAAGAAACAGGTTCATGTATGCAAATACTGTACAAATCACCAGCTTTAACCCTGAAGACTTTCTTTTTTACTTTCTCTGATATGGCATGTGAATATTACATTAGATATTATATTTTATAATGGCTTGAATTCAGCTTAAGGTTACCATCATTACTTGTCAACTTGTACAAACTTGTAAAGGATTGTTAGTGCTCCCTTTAATTCAGTAACAGCATACACCCACATATCTGTGTACTGTATTCTCTCATTACTCCCTAGAGTGTTGCCTTCATACTAAGAAATATTCTGAATGCCATTTCTATATTAAATTAACTTTTATGTGCTGTAAAGTGGGGTTGAGCAGATTTAAAACTAGAGTGTGTGTATTGCAGGGATGGTGTGTAAAATCCAGTGATCCTCGCACTCTGAATATACACTCTATCCCTAAAGAAGTTATACCTGGACAGGTGATGCCCTTTGTCCTAATTAGTGGCATTGACCATTGCATGAGAGACACTAATTAACATCTGTTTCTGTATTTGTGTCATTTGTTCGTCTGATTTTTTCATAAACACAAACAATGCAAAAGTCTTAAGGCAACCCTCATTTCTTTTTATTTATTTTAATTATATTAAATTAAATTAAATTATAGAGATTTTTCACTGCAACAGGCTGCAAAGTGCTTAAAGATGCAATTTTAAAATGAATGTTTATGTAACACTGAGCAGCAACCTCATTTACCTTCTTGTCTATTCCAAGTTGTTCTTAAGTTAAATGGTATTCTTAAGTTAAGATGTTTTATTGCTTGAAATATTTAGAGGGCTCTGTGTGGCTTAACAAACGACAAAACATTCTTCTGAACCTTGTCAGGTACAGGGAATAACAAAAAAATGAGAGCCGAAATTTGGCAAAAATCTTTTAGTCAGCTAGGAGAACTATTGATCAAGACTACAATTAAAAATACACAAAAGTCTGATTCTTTGAAAGCAAAATACAAATAAATCTGGGGTGCCTCAAGATTTTTGCACAGTAACATATTATCTGTTGCAGGAGCTACAAAAAGTCTAAAAAATATTGTCACTCAGAGAAAAGGTTTAGCATACCATACGTTCAGAATACAAATGTTTCAGTTTTCAAACATCACAAATCTCAGTAATTTGATTAAAATATTTGTCCCAAATTCACATTTCAAATTAACATTTCTCTCAATTCTTTCCATACCAGCCTATGAACTACTCCAACCCAGTATATGCCAAGATATACATTGATGGACAGAACTGTCGGAAGCCAGTCATCAGCATTGATGAAAGGAGAGAGCTGCTCCCAAAGAAACTAGAGGGGACAATTCGGGAAACTGCCGCATAGCCTGACTTTACACTTTGTACTCTTTTTTTACGTGAGTGTACAAAATGTATAAAATGTGGAGAAAAAAAAAAGAATTTTCTATTTCCTATCAGGTCCTGCTAATGTACTTAGGTTTGCTTCTTTGTTCGGCAGCAGAGTTACCTCTCCATGTGTGATAAACTTTGGACTTCATATGTGTCCTCTCCATTAGTTTTTTGTTGTTGTTTGTTTTATTGCTGTTTTTTTAGGGTATATTACATATACTGCACAGTATATTTGCAGATTACCCAGTTTAACAAGGAATTAACAGCAGCAAAATGATTCATCCCCCTAAAAAATGTATTTTGCCTTACAGTGTTAACTCAGTGATGGTGTGGGATTTGTTTTATGTTATTTACTTTGCACATTCCACCATAGTTTTATTACTGTCTTTCAAAATCCTTTTTTATACTTAAATTATGCTCTGTTAATGTGAAACTTAGTTTCACATTTAAATATATAGAAATCTACACTGGCTTTTTTCCATTTGTCCATGTTGACCTTAACAGAGGGCTACTGATACCCATTGCATTAAGAATTTCATTCAAGTGATTTTTGCCTTCTGTCACTGAAAATAATGCTGCATATTCTGAGATACTGTCTTTTCATCCAGTTAAATCACATAACATATTGGAGGTGATCAATATCTTAGTAGACAATTTGTAAGAGTACATCATTATCTATCTTTGACAATTAGCCTTTTTAAAGGTAATTTCAGCTCGGTGGAATAGCAATCTCTCGGCTGAACTTAATCTAATCTATTCAGATGTGTCTCTTATACACGGGAGACACAAATAATTAATTTGTTTGAAGGCTTACTCATGAACACAAACTGAAAGGCACCCAAAATTACTGACTGATTGTTATTGATCAACTTCAGTGACAGTAGAATTAGGTACCCGATTGCTGGCTCGTCATACAGGATGTGATAGAGGAATTAATCTTACTTTACTGCTATGTGGAGAGTGGTATGAATGAAATCCCTTTGTCTGTTACTTTATGAGAGAGACATTACTAAGATACAGTACAACAGATTTTATAATTTTGTATTTGATTTATATGTTGTTCGGCTGCTTGTATTTTGGAAAAAAAATGTATTAAATGTAAGTATCTTTTATATAAAATGCATCAGTATGAAATAAAAGCATTTTATTTCCATTTCAGCAGCATTTTGTATTTGATTTTAATGAATTTTTATCAATTTATTTGTAGGATCAGCATGCATACACAATGGGCCATATGCAAGAAGCAGTATATACTGTATGAAAAAAACTTCCTTTATTATTTTATCATATCCATCATTTATTCTATTTTTCTTCCTACTCCAACATTTCTGGGGTGCACAAGGCTTTTCTTATTTCTCTACTTGGGAAAGGGTGCAGAATGGTCAATAGCACTCTTATTAAAGCTAAGGATTTTAAGCCATTTTCACAGTTTTCAAACGGTTTGTGTAATGCACAGAAGCATTGTTTTAACATTGATAAACATAAAAAATGCATCATACAATCAGATTTAAGCTATAAAACCTAGCAAAAAAGTATGGAATCAAAATGTTCATTCAATTGTTTCATTGTGTAGAAAAAAAAATAAATAATCACAGACATGCCACAAAACTATTTTCATTTAACATTCCATCCTTCAGGCTTTAAGAAACACTTAAAAAATAAAGCAAACTATAGTCAATTGAAACTGTTTTTGCAGATCAAGGAGAGAAAAAAAATGGAATCACTCAATTCTGAGGAAAATATTATGGAATCATGAAAAAAAACACTATGGTAAATTGCTAGTACTTTGTTGCAGCACCTTTTGGTTTTATAACAGCTTAAATTTTCTGAGAAATGGATTTAACTATCGACAAAAATTCTCCATCAATCTGGCTCCAAGTTTTTCTTATTGCTGTTACCAGATCAGCTTTGCAGGTAGGAACCTTGTCATGTACCATTTTCTTTAATTTCCACAATAGATTGGATTTGAAAATCCAGACTATTTGCAGGCGTGCCATTGGCATTATATATGTCTTTTTGACTGTCATCATCATAATTATCGTTTCAATGGATAGAATAAGAAAAGTGTCCAAAACCTTTTCAAAGCATTTATTGAAGACTTGATGTGCCCGGAACTTTGTTTGCATGGACTTTAATTGCACACTCATAGGTGCGTTTTTAAAAATGTACAACGCCATCTGTTGAATTTTGGTATGAACTACAATTTAATGTTACCATGAAGTGGCTGGAATGAAAGTGTAAGATTGTGTTTATTAAATAGATCTCAATTGCACTCTCATAGGTGTGTAATTAAACATGTACAACGCCATCTGTTGAATTTTGAGATGAACTAATGATTTTTTCAAGGTAGATTTTTTTTTTTTTGACATAAGGGCATTTTCCATTTAAATTTCAAAGTAGCATATTTTCTCTACCCGAGGGGCCAATTGCCCATTAAAATTCGTTCAGTAGTTTTTACATGATGCCTGAACATTCAGACAGACAAAAAATTCCAAAAACACCTTGATGTGTTCTATTCCTCATCTTACATCCCAGTTTTCTTCTGGAAGTCGACTTCATGCATTTCACTGGCACCAAACAAAAGTTCCAGGATCATCAACCTGCCCAATGCAGATTTATAATTTATTAATGTATATAACGTTCATCCAGTCCATTAATGCCTTTCTTTAGCCCACTGTAATATATATATATATTACAGTGAATATATATATATATATATATATATATATATATATATATATATATATATATATATATATATATATATATATATATTTTTTTTTTTTGCCTGTTTAGGTGTTACTGATGCTTTTCATTTGGCTTTTCTGTATGTAAATCACATTTCCTTTAGGCAATGTCTTACAGTTCGGTCACAGACATTGACTCCAGTTTCCGCCCATTTGTTCCTCATTTGTTTTTGTTGTGTATTTTCTTTTTTCAAGGCATATTGCTTAAAGTTTTCTATCCTGACGCTTTGATGTCTTGCTTGGTCTATTTTACAACCTTCCCATTTGATATGTACAGTACTTGGTGCAGATTTTAGACACAGCTGACTGGGAACAACCAACACCTTTTGCAACATTTGATGATTTACCTTCTTAAAGAAGTTTTATGATTCTCTCCTTTGTTTCAACTGACATCTCTTGTATTGGAGCCATGATTTGTGTCACTAGGCTTGGTGAAACAGCACACCAAGGTATGTATGTACGTAAGCACTGCAGACTAATTACTGTAGCAGATGTAATCAGATGCAGGTGTTTGTTTTAGAACTGCAAAGTACCCTGTGATTCCATCATATTTTTTTCAGAATTAAAAGATTCCATATGTCTTTCCTTTGCTTGATCTGCAAAAACAGTTACGACTGAATAAAGTTTTCTTTCATTTTTATTTTTTAAGTGTTAAATGAAAATAGTCTTGTGGTATGTCTGTGAATAGTTTCTCTTGTTTGAGAAACTATTCAGACATGAACATTTTCCAAGAGTAAGGATTTCATACTGATGCTGCATGCTGATGTAAATGCTTTGGTCCTTTTTATATTTACTTACACTGATAATTGTTAGCAAAAAAATAATCTATAGGAACAAAGGGAAGCTGTAGGGAATTTCAACATTAGCACAGCATTTTGGTCCATTTTGCTCTACTAAAAAAAACATACTGCTGCATGTCATTAGTGTAAGTGTTTATAACATATTGGAGATCCATCTCAATTCGTCATGCCCTGTGATTTTAATGTAAGTAAATCTTCTATATCAATATTTTTACCTCTGCTACATGCATAAAGAGAAACTCTTCTACAGATATTTCCATCATCAATTTCCAAACGTAACATTTGGCCCACAATTCTGAGCTAGTGATGAAGAATGCTCCAGGAACAGAAACAGACAAAGAGCCAGGAAGAGTAAGCACTGCAGAAGTAAATAAATGTTGTTAGGATGCCTCTTCTGTGCACGGGTTTGTTTAATAAAGAAATCTCATCTACTCCAATGTTTGGTTTTGTAGCTATAAAAAAGCCATAAAACAGGAAGGATTTCATCCTGCTTCATTGTTAGCGGCCTGAGTGCAAAAATCAAACTGTAGAGTTGCTTGCTTGAGTGGATCAAGTGTCTGTAATGCAGTTTTTCACCTGAACTAAAGAAAAAAACAAGGGAATTGTAGAAATGTTTGTAGGAAAGACATTGAGTGCATACTGCTATTGGAGAACCTTCATGGGACATGTGCCAATGCCAAGATTTCCAGGTCAAATTTCCAGCTCAACTAAAAGTGAAAAAAAAAAAAGACCTGAAATGACCTCAGAAAGTTTTACCATGTTTTTTTTTTTCTTTTTCAGGCTTTCGGGCACACGCTCACCAGTGTGTAAAATATAACTTCTGTTTATCAACTGGTGTAAACATTTTTCACTCCATAATCTCCTTGTTTGTGTCCCTCCTATGTATGTATACTCACCATCCATTATCAAGAACACCTGTACAACTGCACATCCATGCAGCTATCTACTGAGCCAATCAGGTGAAGCAGTGCAGTACAAGAAATGTGGTTTGGGAACACATAGGAAAAATGGAGACAGATTGGGTCTAGAAAGGCAATAGTAACTCATATAGTCACTTTAAACTCACTAGCTAATCATTAGATACTGTACACATTTGTGTAGTACTGGGCTGTACCCCTTTTGCCTTTGGAACTGCTTTAATTCCTTATGTCATACTGTAGATTAAACCAGATGCTGGAAAAATTTCTTAGATATTTTGATCCATATTACACGATAGCATCATGCAGTTAATGCAAATGTATTAAATCTCCTGTTCCACCACATCCCAAATGTGCTCTACTGGATTGATATCTTTTGACTGTAGAGGCCATTTGAGTACAGTGAACTCAAGAAGCCAGTCTGAGATGATTTTAGCTTTGAGACCTGGCTTGTTATTCTGTGAGCATAAAGGGCCGGACATAGTCCGCAACAATACTCAGTTAGACTGTGACATTAAAATGATTTTTAATGTACTGTAAACAATGCTGTGGGGCCCAAAGTGTGCCAAGGATTACACCATCAGCAGCAGCCTAAACCTTTGCTACAATGACTGATGCACATTGATGCGATGCATGATAGATCCATACTTTCATGTTGTTTATGCCATAATGTGACCCTACCATCTGAATGTTGCAGCAGAAATTGAGACTTATCAAACCAGGCAACTTTTTTTCAGTCTTCTAGTGTCCCCATTGGTGAGCCCATGGAAATTGTAGCCTCAATTTCCTATTCTTAGCTGGCACGGGTGGCAACCAGTCTTCTGCTGCAGTAGCCCATCTGCTGCAAGATGTAATATGCACAAAAAAGGTAGGGGCAGTGTAGTCAGCAAGCACATAAAAAATGGTAGAAAGTTGAGAGGAAAAGTTGTGCAACCAGTTGGGCAAATACCACACCTGTATGATGTTTCTTTACCTCTGCAAACTGAGATATATGTCTAAACAGTGAGCAAGAGATAAATACCATCTTAAATGTCGACATATTTGTTTACATTATGCAAAACTGTCTGATTAAATTCTCTTGTGTGTTCCCTACTAGAATGCTCTGGTAAAATGTGTAGTATATAGGCAACAATGGCCAGGTCTTACTTCTCTTATTCTCATTGCGCTCTTCTTACAGCTTATCCTACAGCAAAATGTTGTTGCTCAGAATGAGTTTTTTCTTGTCTTATGAGACTGAATTGAGCTGTCTCGTTACAAGCTCAACTTTGTCTTTTCTATTTCTTCTAAATCCCACTAAACACTAGAAACAAAGAGAAATGACTGAGACACAACCTGAGAAATACTTGAGAAACATTTGAGAAATCTGAGATGTACATGAGAAACAGAACTGCATTTGAAGGAGAAGCAAATGAGCCATATACAAGACCATAATGAGATTAAAGCCACATATAAATAAGATGCATAAAACACAAATTAAAACTATTATAGTTTTATTGAACATATAAAAAATCCTCAATTAACAGCATACAGAGTAATACATTTACAATTCACATAATAAAACATACACCAGCAAAATCTGGCAAATCAAGACACTAAATGATACAAAATGTCACCCAACCTGACAAAGATATCAAGTGTCACACTGCTCAAACTCAAAGTATGATTTATACAGGAGTTACACAAAGGCCACAGCATTGTGACAATCTTCCAGTGAACAGAATCAGTCAAAAAGGAGATGAAAGAGTTTAAAGGAAAATTGGTTGCTTGCTGTATGTGTTCAACAAGTTTTTCCAAAGTCTGCAACTCCAGACTAATTAGATTGCTAAGTAGATTATATTAGACTAGTTAGATTAAACTAATTTACTAATTAGATTACTAATTAGATTGCTTATTATCTAATGGAACAAAAAAAAATTTAAAACATTTGAGATTTACCTAAACACCATACAGCTACTTCATTCCTAAGTGTCTGAAGGTTGAGAGGTGGGCTTGAGCTCGCTCATGGGCTGGTGCTTACCTGACTGATGATGTGATGCTGATGGAGACTGAGGAGGCATGCTTCTAAAAATAACCTAGTTAAAGTAAAATGTATATAATTACCAAGATAACCTTTCCACAAACAAACATATTGGTCTTTATTTATAGAATATAATTAACCGATATGATTAACCGAAGTTACATGTTTTGGTGACTACTGTTAAACAGTGAATACTCTACAATAAAACTACTGGTTTTCAAAAACTGATCATGCAGTAACATTATCTTACTTTTTTTTAGGTAAAAAGTAACTTAATATGTCAAACCACACTGGTTAACTTGGTTTACTAAGATATGCCTAATAATAATACTGTAACGAGCTGACTGATCTTTACCATGAAAAAAGAAAAAAAACTTTCAACCTCACAAGTGTTAGTTACTTAGATATGCTAATCCACTTGCCAAACCACCCACATATAGCATTTGAATTCCTTTTGCAATTTAAGAACAAACATAAGCTGTGTAATTTTCAGCTAAGGTACACCCCTTTTTTTACGACAGACTCTGTGGTTTTAACTTACATTTCGACTCCTTGTGAATAATAATAAATTTTTAATTCTGCGCCAAAAAATAAAACCCATCTTCACTGCCCGCTTTGTCTTCTTCTTAGTCTTCTTCTTCATTTTTATCTGTGGCATGCAAAGTAGGTGATGGTCTGGATGAATGATGAATAAAGTGGTTTTTGCTGACTTGACACCGAGGCCTGGCGATGCCCTACACATTTCTCTAACACACTGACCACTTAAACATTTGCAGGCTTAGAGCATGTGTGGGATAAATTCTGGAAATTTTTGGCTTATTTAAAACAAACAAAAATAATAATAAAGATTTATCTTATCTTATCTTATCTTATCTTATCTTATCTTATCTTATCTTATCTTATCTTATAATCAAAAATATGTTTGGCCTTAAATGATAAGTGTATACAGAAATCACTGAACACAAACATTATCTCATTGCTTCACTTCTCTATAAAAAATATTCTGTATATTGTATTTTAGTTCTTTATTGGTAATGTCATTTGTACAGAATGTAAAGTAAGTTTGCCATTTGCCAGTTTAATTTAAATAAATTCATTAAGGTGTACACATTTGTAAAAGGTTAGCCATGTTGATCAACTAAGGACACCTGGGTATACTGTACAGTAATATAACTGGTGGTTGGATTTTTTTTAAATAAAGAAGCTAGATTGTGAAATAAAACATTTATCTATTACAAAGCAATTTTGTAACTGACTTTTTTTTTTTGTTACCAACAAAACTAAAGCACTTTAGTGTAGATGGAACTGTTTGTCAGAGAACCCTAGCCCTTAAACCCCAAAGCATTTTTTCCATTCTTTGCATTATGTTTTAATAAATATACTGTATATGAGTCAGGATTGTGCAATATAGAGTGACATTTTTTTCAGCACAATATATTCCTTAACATAAAGAACTCACTTTTATTTCATTTTAACTAACTATACACGGATGACTAAGCCAAAATTTTAAAAAGGATCATATCATAACATATCAGTTAACCCAAATGCACAATTTACTTTAAAGTACTGTATACTCTATGTGTGGGAAACACTGTTTTGAGGAAACAAAAAATATGTGAGTCGCACAAAAGACAAATATGAAGATACATTTGAAAAGATTGAGAAAACAGCCAAAATCTTATTCAAGTCTCAAAGATGGCTCATTTCTGCATATGCGAGTCGCACACAAGACAAATGTAAACTATCTCTGAGATTTAAAGGTAATGAGGCACATTTGAGACACTTTCGAGAAGATGCAGAGAATGCATAAATCTCATTCAAGTCTCAAAGGCGGCTTCTTTCTATCTGGGAGACAAAGACGAGAATAACATGAGATCTCATCTTGGAAGCCTCAAGTCTGATGTTAAAGTAAAAAAAAAAAAATCAGTATTATTTATAAAAACTTACAGTAGTTGCATCATGTTCTCACAACTCAAACCCTAAGTTTGTTTTTTACAAACAAACGTGTCTTGTACGTGTCGATACATGGTTTGCTGCATTGTGTTTCACAAAACCGGTGTAGTGACATCCATGCTTATAAGTATTAGCAATAAGAGAGCATTCTAAGGAAAAGTTGAGGTGCAGGCATAGGTCATGCTCATCTCACAGGCTAGACATGAAAATGTAGCACAAGGTTCAATTTCCTGCCTTTTTAGCTTAAAAAATGTTTTTCTGCCTTTTGATTTTTATTAGATAACATTAGCCAGCAACAGCTATACAATCACTGTTCTGCATAAAAAATATGAGAAAAACACATCCTTCCATTTTCCTCCCTTTAAAATACTTTACAATCACTAGGGTTCATGTTGTTTACAGGGGGAAAAAAGGTCATTTGTTAAACACCCTCCTCCAGCTCGGGGCATAGCGCTGCCTCGGAGTCGCCATTTTGTTTTTGATTATAGCAAGCTTGTGTTGTGAATTGAGCATTGGATGTCTACAGCATGACAAGAAGCAAGACATGCTCTGTTGGTGGCTGTTAATAAAAACACCAAACTCTCTCTTTTTATTATTAAGTGAAGTGAAGAAACTTTATTTACAGTGGAAATGTCCCTGCAGTTATCTTCAAAGTGATATGTGACATTTCACATCAGTGTTTTCTAAATGATGCACAATTTTAAAGCTGCTTACTACACTACATCCTGAAGTATCACTATTTTTTTATTATTTACTTTAAGGTAAGCAGGTGTTCAGGATGTACCAGAGAATCTGTGCTTTTAGGACTTTTTTTTATTGCTATTAATAGCGAGTATTGTCATCTAGCTAGAAAAGTAACCAAGGGTGAAGTATTAACAAATCCACCAATAACCTGTACAGATCATTATGGACTGAAGAGAACACAAATGAAATTAAAATCAATTTTGAAGAAAGGTCCTAGACAGGACTAACACAGAGCTGTAGATCTAAGCTAAAATGCATGTCAGCAGTTGGATAGCCAAATCCATGAATATGGGAAAAGATGATGAGTGCTCGTTGTTTGTTTGGGAGTACACTGAGCTCAAACTCCTCTACAGTACATGTTAAAAATAAACATATTTAGTAGGACAATCAGATTTGTTTGATCAGTTTTGTATCAAGTACAGTTAAAAAATAAATGTTATGGTGAAACTTGCTTGACTCAGGAAAGGAAGACCAAGAGCTACTTCTGCTGAGGATAAGGATATGTTTATTAGAATGACCAGCCTCAGAAACCATAGTTTTACAGCACCTCAGATCTGTTTAAGCAGGAGACATATTTCAAAATCCACTCTTGACAGAAGATTGCATCAGTCAGGCCTTTATGATCAACTTGAGGCAAAAAAAAGCATTACTTCTGAAGAACAAAAAGCAGCCCTTTATTTGGGCCAAGAAACATAAGGAATGGATATTATATCAATGAAAAAAATGGCCTTTGAAAAAAAGTCCATGACCTGAAGTAGAGAGGGTGAAGGGACAGTTCCTGGATGTGTGGTTCTCGCTGTGGAGGATGGAGGAGGAGGTGTGATGGTGTGGATGTGCTTCGCTGGTGACACTGTTGGTTACTTAGTCAAAAATGAGGGCACACATTACCAGCATGGCTACCACAGCATTTTGCACTGACATGGCATCTCATCTGGTTTGCACTAATGGGACCATCAATTGTATTCCAACAGAACAATGACCCCAAACACATCACTAGGTTATTTAAGAGCTATTTGTCCAAGAAGGAGAGTGATGGAGTGCTGCATCAGATGTCCTACCCTCCACAATCACCCAATCTAAATCCAAATAAGATTATAACATCTGTTTGGTGTGTGTTTGACTGGATAGCAAAGCATCCAGCAAATAATTAACACCTCTGGGAACTCCTTCAAGACTGATGCATGAGGCTGACTGAGAGAATGCCAGTATCTTCATTATTACTAACTTGACTGGTACAGTATTCAAACTTTTATAATAGGAACAAAATGAAACATAAAACCTCCTTGACTAATTCATTTTTAAATAGTGTGAAATACAATGTTACTGTGAGGTAAGTTATGTAAACAAAAGCGTTTTCAAAAAGTGTTATACTGGCCTATTATTGTATACATAATATTATATTCATTAAATGATGACAAAACTACATAACTTTATCTTTTGCAAGTTTCTCCTGTTATTCCTCTTTTTTCCAAACTGGGTATCTGATTGGTTTGACCTCTTCTTATTTTTCTTCATCTTCTTCTTTTTATTTGATGAATATTAGAACATTACCCAGCCTCAATTAAGAGTCAAACCTAATTGTAAATACACTGTGGTTTAATTGGTAGCATTTAATAGTGTGATTGATTTAACTAACTGCATTGATGTATAAAGTTAGATGTGTGGTTCCCCCTTGTAGGGGCTCCTTGGGTCATTAGTCACAGGCAATGAAAAGTGCATTCTCTGTTCTCCGTTTTGGTAAAAAAATAAATAAATAAAATAAAATAAAAAAGAGAGCCTAAGAGAGAGGAGGGTTTTCCTTCTGTCCACTGACTGTATTAGTTGACTCTGTCTTAGTTGTCTAACCTGTAATATTTCTCTCCTATATATTTCACTCAACTGAGTCTCAACAATACAGAACAAAGAGTGCTCCATATTGGTTCAATATGGAACAGGTCTTTCAGTTTCCAATCACAGGACAATTCCTGGATGGTTGACAATCCTAGCCAGCAGGGTGTTCAAACAGAGCAAGCAGGTTTCCTGCTAAAAGCTGCTGCTCCATACAAAACCCTTCTCCCTTGTAATTTTCACCCAACATCTAAATACACAAAATAAGGCTTTTGGTTATTTTAACCTGTTTAGCAAAACCTGTTAGGTAAACTGTGCAGTTAAATCTAATGCTCTGCCTTTTTTAAAGAGATTATGAAGGGTGGGTTAGCCATAAAGGCTAACAGTTAATAACAATTTTAGCTTTTATGGGAATATGATTAATTTGCTGTGACATCCTTATCCTGTTTAGTAATGTTTAAGTTAAAACACAACTGATACATATATAAACTTCATTGGGCCATTTGTTATTAAGAGCCTAAAGTGGGATGTTAGTGTTGTTGCCATGGTATCAAAAGCATATCTTAGGGAGATGAACACAGACATCACCTTCTTTTTTTGGGGGGGATCAGAGGAGGGTGTGGTTTGGCAGTAGTGGGGTCAAGCTCAGCACTAACAGGGATTGGTTTATCAGTAGCTGGTTTACACAGATGGTGAACTGGCACCTTTCTGACAAGCAGTGAAACAGAGGAGATTTGAAATACAAAAAAAAACATTATGTGAGGCGTTTTTCAGCAGGCGTATTAATAGACAGACTCTGGGGGACCTCTATGACCTACACTAACTTGTTAGAAAGTGAAAAATATAGGAACTTTAAGGTGGAATGTTGATGAGTCAACATGATCAACATTGGGAATCAATAAACAGGCCTAAAATTTTATTTAGGGCCCAAGCACTATAAGGTGCTCAGGACCTTTTTTCCCCAGCCTTTTGGACTTTTCGTGTGTCTTAACATGCTCAAAAACTCATGAAACTTGGCAGACAGATTGGAATCTGCTGCCATCAGGATGCCTGAGAGTCTCGTGGCCCGGGGACCCCAGGGGCCCCCACATGAGATTTTGCTGGATTGCGTAGGCACACGAAACTCGGTACACATTTAGAGCTCATTGAGCCGAACAACTTTTGCACTGCATGTCCTGAGCTCAACTCAACAGGAGGCTGGTTATTTTGGGTTGTTTGCAAAAATGCGCCCGATGGATTTTGATATACTCCTCCTAGCGAATTTATACGATCGTCACCAAATTGGGCCAAAGAGATCTAAAGACATTGAGAACGCAAAATTGCGGAGGGATTTTCGATATCTCAAATGGGTCAGCTGTCCCATAATGTCTTAAACTTACACCGAAAAATGATTAATAACACACACACACACAAACACACTCATACATCACACACATGCACACATACATACACCCATATTACAAATGTTTACACTCACGCACACACACACACACACACACACACACACACACACACACACACACACACACACACACACACACACACACACACACACACACACACACACACACACACACACACTAACGCACTCAACAAATATTTAGGGCCCAAACTGACATTAGCCCTGTAGAGTGTGTGATGTGTGCAAGTTATGCGGTGCAACCAGGAGGCGATGGCTTTTTCGAGGTCTTAACACATTCAAATAACACACAGGTTGTGCGGTGCCCCCAGGGTGGCAATGGCACGGGGTGCTTGGGCCCGTCATCGACCAATTTACTTCTCTTGCATGAAGTAAATTTGACAGATAAACCTAATATACATAAAATAAACATAAAAATGTTTATTAAACCATATTATGTAGATATTCTTTTTCCTCACTTGAAGAAAAAAGTAGTGGAGTATTGTTCTGGTGCGCTGGTGCTACTGTATGTTTAGCTTAACAACTTTAGCACGGTTTTGACAAAACTATAATAAAGATTTTTACCATTTCATGTCATTTCCTTTACAGAATGGATTTATGATTTGAAAATTAAACAGAATCCCAGTTCAGGTATATTATCCACTTTGATTAGGGAAAGTGGTGACTGTGCATAATTGTTCATTAGTCTTAGGCAGGATTTTGCATAAGACATTAAGTCCTTATTCGAGGTGACATTATCTGGGTGTAAAACCCATGCATGTATGATTTTAATCCTGTTAATGAAGGAATAAACCCAGGTCTAAGCAAGGCATGATTCCACATAGGAAAACTGCCTAATATTTAAATTCTCTAAAAGTAATTATAATAAAATAAATAAATAAATAAATAAATAAATAAATAAATAAATAAATACTTTATGCAGTGTTTTAATATGCTTAAAAATCATTATTTCACACATTTGTACTGTATACAAGCTATTATTATTATTATTATTAGTAGTAGTAGTAGTAGTATTGGTGCTGTTGTTGTTAATAAACTAATTGAAATGTTCAATACAAAGATCTGTGAGATATGTTCTGAAGCCAGGTTTTCTATGGCACATAGCAACAGACACACAGCTGTCGACAGTTTTGTGATATGCACATTATGGGCTTCTTTTCCATTATCATATATTATATCATGACTTTTTATGTATCACAATCTCACAAACCACCCTTGGTTTTGTTCAGGATAATTGCAATCCAACACACCAGTAACTCTCCAAATTGAAAATCAGTCATCTCACTATCCATTGAAAATCATTTCATATAGTAGTGAATGTACTGAAAAAGAAATATGATGGCAATTTACCATGGTCCTTCTTTTTTATGATAAAGACTCTGTAATCATGACATCAAAAGAACACTGTCATTGGTTTATTAATGGAGTTGGCTGATGTTATTCATGCTATGAAAGGTGGAAATTCAAATGTTCCTCATGAAAATCAATCTTTGTGTGTGTGTGTGTGTGTGTGTGCGTGCGTGCGTGCGTGTGTGTGTGTGTCATTTAGAATAAAAAGGGTGTCTGCCTGATGCTGTATCCATCACAGACATATTTATGATTGATTAGCAGTTCTCTAAGGCGTTCTACCATACACATAAAGGACAAAGGACAATTCCTAATCAATGACTATTTTACCATTTGTAACACTGTACACTGGAGACATTAACACTATGAAATAACAGTCTTGTAAATAAGTTGGGAAAAAACATACATGTTAAACACATAACATACTTTAGATTTCAGTAAAAATAGCTACATTTATCTTTGATAAGAGTTTGACACACTCATGTCATTCACTCATCAGATTTATGAGGTAGTCATCTGGAATGATTTTCAATCCACTGATGTGGAAACACTTAGTTAAGTAGAGAGAAAAGACAGTCTACCATAAATTTAACAAATGAAGTTCAGTCAATCTGAAAAACCTCAAGAACTTGAAATGTAAGTGCAGTCTCAAAATCATCAGCTACTATGATGAAACTGGCTCATCCCAGTTAATTAGGATCAAAAGCTACCTCTGCTGCAGAGGATAAGCCTTGGTTTACAGCACCTCAGATTGCACCTCACTTACTGAGAAAATGTCAAGAATGTGCAAAGCTGTCATCAAAACAAAAAGAGCCTATAGTATTTAAAAGAATTGAAAATATAAAACATATTCTTGGTCATTTAACACTGGTTTATTGACTACATAAGTCCATATTTGTTTTTTCATAATTTCAGTTTGTTCATTGTTACTATACAATATTGAAAACAATAAAAAGAAAAAGGATTGAATAAGAAGGTGTGTCAAAAAATTTTACTAGTACTATACATGTTGTTAATATGTTGACAACAAATCTTTCATTAGATGTCTGGCTGAATTGTTGATCTTAAAGCTCCTATAGACATACATACAGACAGACAGACAGACAGACGGATAGATGGATAGATAGATAGATAGATAGATAGATAGATAGATAGATAGATAGATAGATAGATAGATAGATAGATAGATAGATAGATAGATAGATAGATAGAGCCTAATCTATATTTTTTTCTTTTTGGAATAAGATACATTAAATCTTGCCAGCAAATATCTACTATACAGAAGTGCTGTGGGATTGTGGGATGGTCCTGGAATGTGAAAATGACATCAGCAGGAGTTTGTGATATAGTCTTTGAAGTGTTGGTTATCAGAATTGAGATGTTAGACTATGCCTTGGTCCATCATCTTCCCCACTGTTTTATCTGATTGCCTGGAGTGAGAGATAGGCTAAGAATCTCTACTTCATGTTACTCATTCACATTGATGGTTTGACTGGTGTGGTAGCCTCATCAGGGAAGACAAAGTTAAAGCAAAATTCTTCTCTTTGAAATGTTTTATTGCATACTTAAAACTGTAATCAGTAACTCACATCACAAATACAGGACCAGACATCTCAGAAACATTGGGACATATAAATGAAAGACTGTTGGTTGTTGCTTAGGTGTGAACGTGTTAAACCTTAGGTGTGAACATAAGTTAATTTGTAATTTGCAGTGCGAGTAAAAATCTATGCTCCATCTGTGATTTTCTTGAAAGATGAGTAGCGTGAAGTAATCCGTTTTTTTGTTGTTGTTGTTGTTGTTGTTGTTGTTGTCTGAGGGTGTACCTGGTGCCGAAACAACTCGCGGAAGAGCATAAACAGAAGCGCAAACAAATTTGGACCAATATTCTAAAGCAGGTGAAAGTTTCTTAAAGAGAATCATTAATGGCGATGAGACATGGATTCAACACTGCGAGACTGAGAGTAAATGGCAGAGTATGGAACGGAAACATCTTCAATCGCTAGGCCTGAATTGCAAAAGCCAGTATTAGGACATTATCAGGAGAAAAGGTTTAACATTCAAAGTTACAGTGAGATACTTATTAAAGAACTGAAGCCTAAACTTTGGATTAAATGCTTCCCAAAGGCATTGTGATCATGCATGACGCTGCACGTCCGCACACTTCTGCCTACACTGTCGGCATTCTGCAAGAAATACATTTTGAGGTGTTAAAGCATCCTCTCTATAGTGCTGATTTTGCTTCATCAGACTTTCACCGGTTTTTCCCTACAAGTATGAGGTTTGCCTTCTGATGAAGAAGTGCAGGCAGCAGTGCATTTGTGGCTCACAGCTCAGCCTAAAGCTAAATGTGATATAAGTTAACTTATAAAGTTAAAGGCTGAATAATTACAATTTCATAATTACAGTGGGCCCAAAAATTTCTTTACGACATGACATCATTTTTTTTTATGTGGAAAAAAAAAAAAAAAAGCAAAGGCATGTTTGGTTTAGAAGAACTCAAATGACCTGCACAGAGCCCTGGTCTTAACCCCTATGAACACCTCTGGGAATAACTCAAATGCCAACTCTTCTTCTAGCATCACCTCACCTGATATCAGTGTCTGACCTCACTAATGCTCTTGTGGCTGAATTAACAAAACCTCATGGCCAATGTAGAAAGCCTTTCCAGAAGTATGGAGGTTATTATAACAACAAAATGACATTAACTCTGTAATATGATATCCAAAAACACATCTGGGTGTTAGATGTCTCAGATCCTTTGTTCATATAGAGTTTTAGAGGTGGCTCCACTCTCGTGCAGATTCTGACGCCTGCATGCTATCATTACCTGCAGAAAGATTGTTCAGTTAACTTGCTGCTGCTCCTCACACTGATCCAATGGTTCTCCAGCTGCAGTATAGTACTGATGTACCCGTTTTAGCCATGGATGACACTGCTCACTGTTACATTCAATGTGGAAAGCCTGTGATGGAACACCTGTGACAGAACTATGTTTTATATATACTTTTTACATACAGTATGCACCAAAATATACATTACTACACATCTCGAACATGCACTGGTGTTTGTCAACAGGGCATAGCTCCAGGTGCACTTGTTCCAAGTAGTGAAAAGGACGTTGTGTTGTGCATAATGTCTAACCACTTCATAAAATCTTCTCCGGCACATGCCAAACTATTTCAATGGGGCGAAGGTTAGACCTCTGTGGCAGCCAATTTATATGTGAATATGATTCCAAGAACCATTCTTTTCAATTTCAGCTCTTTGAAGCTTGTCATCCTTCAATATGTTTGTGACATCAGGAAATAAAAGTCAATAGATGTGATAACCTGGTCATTCAGTATATTCACATAGTCAGCTCACTTAATTTTATTGCCACATATCATTGCTGAGGTTAGACCTGACCAACTCGAGCAACCCCAGAGCATAATGCTGTTGAGGCTTGTACAGAGTTTTTTCAATGGCCTCACAATTATTTATTTATCCCCCATCATTTGAGTTCTCATCACATTGCTCTTACGTTTACTGTTAAAAACAGCTACTGTTGCAATTTTACCAAACATTTAAATCATATATTTCTGTCATGGAGTTGACTGATCAGGTCTATCTTTCCAAGTTTAATAATGTATAGTAATTACTTATTAAATCATAATAGTGTCTTTTTTGGGGGGGCTCTTCAGCTACAAAATCGACTTGTGTGTAGACACAAACTAGGTAGGCAAAACAACTTTTCTAGGTGAAACCAACTCACAAATGCTACATTAGTTAAGAAAAGTCCAAAACAGTATTTTTTCTATCAGGAGAAATTCATAGGTATCTGCAAGTACCTCATTCAGTCCTGATTAAAAGACTGAACAGTGGAATGAACAGTTGCATAAAAGAAGGAAAATACTTCTATAGGTATGTCAAGCTCCAGTCCATGAGCTATACTAGACTTATTTAACTCTCTTTGTTGTTTCGAAAATTATATACATACATACTACCTGACCAAGGGCACTGTGCTAATTCAAGTGTCCTTAAAAGCTTGATATAATCCAGTGCTGTGCGCCTCCATAATTTTGTTGACTGAAAATGCAGCCTGCCCTTTGCAAGTGTGATATCATCTTAATTTAACTTCTGCCCACAGCACTGTTTTTGAAATCCAGTGCATCTAAAAGTCATGTTAAATTTGTTATTTACTGAAACTACTAAACTGAGAGAAGTCTCCTTCAATTGACTCTTAGATAGAGAAGTGATAGCATTAATATCTAAAGGGAATGCAGTAATTGTACTCTCTACAATCACTGACAATTTTTCAATATGTCAGTGTTAAATGTTTTATGTTCTCTTATGTACATATAATATTTGGAAGGCAAACACATTAATTAAAACACTGGGATGTGAAGATTTATATGACTAAACTAAGACTCTTAAATTATGCTTAGTACCTGCATTTAATATGGCTTAGTATGATCAAATAGTCTGTTGATATCATATTACACACATACTAAGAGAGAGAGAGAGAGAGAGAGAGAGAGAGAGAGAGAGTGTGTGTGTGTGTGTGTGTGTGTGTGTGTGTGTGTGTGTGTGTGTGAGAGAGAGAGAGAGAGAGAGAGAGAGAGAGAGAAGCAATTACTAAAGATTAATGAGCATTATAATGAACATTATAATATTTATAAAAGTAAGGGGATGTAATATCATGTTAATTCTTGGGTCGACAGATAAATGTAATTTGTGTTGAACAATGAAAATGATAAAAGTGTGAAAATTTCTAAATGTTTTAGTGATGGGTGTATATCTTTCATTGTACTGTATTCTGAACTAATGGTTTTGAACCGATTACATCTTGCCTATTTTCAGTTTTCCTATTTGCTATGTCTGGACCTTTTGGGAGGCATAATCATGCATCTGAATCATGATTCTTTAAACTCATCCTGCATTGGGTACATTGTGCTGACAATCATATCATCCACACATTGGGTTTGTGAACCCAACTCTGATCCCAATACAAAACCTTTTGAAATGCATCAGCCCATGAGGAAATGAGAGTCCAAACAGGGACCTAATCACTGTTGGCTCTGGGGAGGATAGAAAATGGGATAGAAAATCCAATTTTATCCTGTTTCTTTTCTGAGGTTACTGCTACCAAAATAAATCATTTGTCAAAGCTTGAAAAGAAGTGGAAGCCTTGAAGCTCATTTGAAATGCAATTATTTGAGTCCTTTCAAAAGCATAAAGCACACCTGGTCAGTGTGTGAGACGTACTCTGTGTAGTTGCATGCCATGTGAGTACAGTATATTCTTTTCTATTTAGGTGTTCTATGACTCAATAGTTGACAATTGTGATGAAAAAAATCATAAAGTGTATTTTATCCAGCAAGCACTAGAGAAAACAAAACACTAGTACATTTACTTAAAAATCCCTTTTTCTACAAAGGTATTTTTTAAAAAATCTTCTACATAAATAATAGAAAGGTTTTGTCTGCACATTGAACAGAACTTGCACTTTCAAAGATATCATTACTTTTCATACATTGGAGGACCTAAAACCAGACTCAGAACAATTTCTGTCTGTATGTGTGTCTGTCTGTACTTTATGTAGGTCCAGCAGGGTTTGTCACAACATCACATAAAAACTGGCTGGACAGAATTTAATGAAACTTTGCCAATCCTTAGATATTTGCCTGAAGTTATATCTGCACCATGAATGAAAAAAAAATTGGTTCTAGTACAGGTATATAAAATTCCTTGTTTACTGCCAAAAGTAAAGAATGTTATGTATAGAAAGGCTCTCCATGCAACAATTATATGTTGTTATGTATCCTGGCCTAAATAATAATTGACTTGCCCTTTCTAATGTCCAGAAAAAAAAAAAGAAAAAAAAAAAAAAGAAAAAAAACCTGAGCGGCTTTATGACTGGGTCAGGGCATCTCTAAAACAGTAGCTATTGTGGTGTATTCATGGTATGTAGTACTGAGTACATATCAAAAGTGGTCCAAAAAAGGATGTGGGCAGTAAAGCTGAGCTACTGTAGCACAAATTGCTGATAAAGTTGATGCTGGCTATGATAGCACAGAGCATCATAGCTTGCTGCACATGAAGCTGTGTAGACACAGACCGATCAAAGTGTCATTCTCCACCACTGAAATGGGCATGTGAGCATCAGATCAGTAACTTTTACATCATGGGGATGGATAACATTGTTGCATTGCTTATCCAAGGACTAGATGGCATTAGGATGCACTGTGGGAAGATGGCGGAGGCAATGTGATGCACTTTGGAATTCTTGTGGGAGTTATTTTGACATGTACAGTACTACCTTCCTAAACATTGCAGCAGACCAAGAACACCCCTTCATGGTAATTGTATTCCCCAATGCCAGTGACCTGTTTCAGTAGGATAAAGAACCTTGACACACTGCAACAACAAAAAAAAAAAAATCAGGTTTAAATTATTTGTTAGACAGTACTTAACCAAATTTCAGTAATTTCATATTGCTTTGCTGAATGCAGGCAGAATTCGACCCTTTATAACCACAATAACATCTTTTCAACAGCCACAGAATGCTAAGAAATGAGAAGGTATTGTATCAGTAAGGGTTTAAAAGAATTGTTGCCAGCTGAAATTAATTACTGCACTAATTATCAAATTAAAAGAATATTCTTCAAATACATTTTTTTAAGGCCATATACATAGTACCAGACAAAAGTTTAGAAACGATTTTTATTTATTTTTCTACATTTTAGAACAATAGTAGAGATTTCTAGATGATGAAATAACACATATGGAATTAATTAACTAAGTAGAAACCACCACAACAACAACAACAACAACAACAACAACAACAGTCAGTTGTTATTTTAAGACACGGAGGTCAGTCTTTCTGGAATAGTTCTTGCAAGAACAGGATTGTCAAGTGCATTTGCAAAACCCATCAAGCATCATGATGAAACTGGCTCTCATTAAGATAATACCAGGAAAGCAAGAGCAAAACTTACCTCTTGGCACTTTACTTACTCACTTTAAAAATACTCAAAAAACTTATCTTTTTTTTTTGGGGGGGGGGGGGGAGGGGGGGGGACGTTTGTGCACTTAAAAAAAGTAAGGAAATATAAAAGTTGCAAAATCATATAAACATTCTTCATGAATTAAGGACATGTCAGAAAAATAATTAATTAGATCTGAATAACTACATTAAGTACTTAATGTATAAAATTGAGTAAATGTAATACAAATCACAAGTTAATGCAATAGTAACCCTAAGTGGAAATTAGTCACAAATAAATAAAGAAATAAATTAGTAGAGTATATATAATGCAAAGTAGAAGAAACTGAAAACTAGACTATTATTTAACAAACAAATGTGATACATTTAATAAATATTTTAACTGAATTTAATTCTATCACAGGTCTATCACAGAATTAATATTTAATACTTACTTACTTAATTTTTTTATACTATATTTACCTCTATATTTGCATCTAGATTGCATACAGTACCTGAACACTTCCCAGGTCTTAAAGGAGCAATGACCACTTAAAGAAGACAGGACACTGAATATCCATGACCAAAAGTACTGTACCATGCTTCACTTGATAATGATTAAACATCCTTTTGATTAGGCAAAAAATGTGCAGAGCTTACATTGCCATCCCATAAGCTGGCACCTAAAAGAGGAATGATAGTGTGAATATAATGACGGTCACTGTAAAGACTACTGGTAAAATAGTACTTTTACTCAAATGCATACTTTTTGACTAATATACAGTATCTCATCATACTGATCTATGAGTGGCGTTCAGATCAAAGCGGGACTTCCTCTAGAATGAAGACATAAAACAAATTTGATTCTGACACTTGCAGAAGACTTTAAACAAAGTACAGTGATGACACTTTTTTGCCCACTGTAAAAAATTTGAATGGTGCAAACTTTTTAAAGAAAACTATTATCATGAATGTTATCACGGCAGTCATCCCAGTTTTCTTTTAGAAAAAAAAAACAGACTCGTTTGATCACCAGTCATTTTTTTATTCTTGATTCATTATAATTAAAGTGAAATACAACAAGTCTTGTTTGTTTTAATTTCCATGAATACAGCTTACTTCCCATGAAAATGAAAGAAATGTTGAAAATATATAACATGTTTCACAAAAAAAATCTATTAAAACAGTTTTAGTTACTTATGTATGAAAACATACATAACATATTTCACTTCAATCATTTTATGTCACTTTCTCCATACAATAATTCTGAGAGAAATGTTACACTTCAACTAAATTAATTTTACAGCTTATGTTACTAGCTACTTATTGCAGATGCAGATTTTTATTAAATAATCTAACTATCATGGACAAGCACAATCTTGTCATTAATGGCAAATTCAATAAGGGTTAAGCACATTGTTGTTTTTTTTTTGTGGAGTACTTGAAGTACTTTTGTACTTTAATTAAATTTTAGACCATCATGTTCTTAGGACTTCAACTTGAGTAAAATGTTTGTAGCAGTATTGGGTTAGTCCTATTTTTTATTTTATTTTTTTTAACAAAGCTATAAAACATTATGCTGCCAATTAAACTCAGACAAGACTCCCTGCTGTCTTCTGCCTGTCTCTAATTCTGTAAAACGTGAAGCATGAAGTGTTACTACTTCTGGATGCACTGCTGATGCATTTTTGTTTTTCCAACAGTCGACCCCATTCTGCATCCTCACTATTTAACAATGTTAAAAAATATATGCACATATACAGTAAGCGGGTGTGTGGAGCCTCGGGACCGACCGCAGCGAGTGGGGCTACACAGATCCTGTAATGCTGCTACATGCTTTGTGCCTAAACATTTGAGCCTGGACACTGTACCTCACTTTCAGTTATTCAAACCTGGGTTGGTCTGCGTTTCCTCCTTAAAGTGCCCGAGTGAAACAAGCAGACTTGCGATTCTGTGTAAGAGGTGGACCGTTACAAACGTGTTCATTATTTGAATACACTGTGTTTTTATTTTTGCCAGAAAAATAGGCTGAGCAAAATCACCACATTTGGCAGGAGGGAAAAAATCAAGTATTGCAGCCATCTAACGAGAAACCTGATAGAAAGCTGAGTAGTTTGGTGGTTGGAACAAACAAGCAAAATCACAATGAACATCAGGACTTGCCTACTGCTAGATAGCTATCATATATGCAAAGCTGCAACAGTATTGATAAAATTAACTTACACCCTATAAAGTTGCATATGCCTGCAGGCAGTCATTATTCAACTAACTTTTCCTACCGTAGCTGCTTCCTACAGTACCAGGATTTGGAAGGAGGGTCCATTCCCACAGCATTGTGTCCTCGATTCTTTTCTCCGATATTGTAGATTTCCCATGGGCTCTCTGCATGGATTAATTTACTCATTTTTTAAGTTATTGTTGTTAAACATAAAGAATATTGATTTCGTTATGTTTGAGGATGATTTGGATTATTGTGGCTTGAAAGTAATCAGTATAATTACTCTATTCTCAGATATTTTGATTGAATTGTATCCAAAAATGTTAAAAGTAGGGTAAAATATTATTCAGTTAGTCAAATGCTAATTTCTATTTGTGAAATAAACTTAAATTCTAGTGTAAATTTAGGAAAAAATGAATCGTTTTTTTAAATTGATTTATTTTTCTATGTCCAACTCAAACAATCGCATACTTGATTTTCAGAGATATTATTAAGGAAACATAACCTTTTTTATTATTGTAAAATTTATAAGGCCACAGAATCATTTTTAGATGCTGCTGAGAAGAAATTCATTTAAAGCTGCCAGCCTCAAAAATCACCAGATTACAGCATCTTAGTTTTGAGTTATTACAGTATGTAGCAGTCACATCTTAATACCAACTGTTCAAAGAAGACTTTTGCAAATTTTGGATGCCTTCAGCATTATAAATAGTAATATTTTAAACAAGAGTATCTTTTTATTTCCATCTTTTACTAAAGTAAAAAGAGCCCAAAGCAATGTTTGTGTACGTTGCATGGTCAGTAATACCCCCTATGGGTCGTCCGATTCCTGTTTAGTTTTTTTTTTTTTTCACTTGATGTAGATAATTTTTTATTTTGAGGCATGGTTATGGTCATTACATGGTTCTACAACTTCTTCTTTTTATCTTTAGCTTCTTAAAATAAGGTGTGATGTTTTCTAAAAGAATGTGCTGATAAGAATTTAAATCCTTTTATTTTATCCGTTGTGTTTTTAGCATTAAAAATGTAATGCTCCAACGTAATGTATCAGACTTGTTTGGATGTTTATTTGCAAACTATTGACATTGATTGTTGGTAAGGATGAGGAAAGGTTTTCTCCTGCTGACTCCTCCATGAAGGTTATACAGTATTTGTGCAGTCGATGCTGCACAGTGGAACACTGAACACCACTCCAAACTGTGCTAAAACTTACTGAAGGTCTTTTGCAGTCAAAAGGGAGGTTCTGATTTACTCTTCTGGCAAGCTTAGAATAAGTTTTCTCTTGAAGGCTTCTTGGTCTTTCAGACCTCAACTTGTTTGCCCTTACAAAAAATAACTGAAAATTTTAAGTGTTAAAACTGCAGTCTTTTTCCATACAGTATGCAATACATATGCAGGAAATAAACACATAAACACTGTTTTTTCTATCTTGACCTTAATATTGCAGTAATACTGCAATACTACTGCAGTTAATATTAAATGGCTACTGCAGTAGTTGTAATGCAAATAAAATAGATGGATATACACAATTTAAATAAAGCTTTCAAATGACCATGAAGGCACTTTTACACTTAACAATATTACTGTTCAACAGTGTTAATGCTAAAAACATGTGTGAGTACAGTACAGACCAAAAGTTTGGACACACCTTCTCATTCAAAGATTTTTCTTTATTGTGTTCTTTATTGTGTTCTTTAGCCCAAACAAGTCTCTTCTGCTTGTTGCCTGTCCTTCACACAGTCTCCTCTTAACAGTTGTTCTAGAGACGTGTCTGCTGCTAGAACTCTGTGTGGCATTGACCTGCTCTCTGATCTGAGCTGCTGTTAACCTGCGATTTCTGAGGCTGGTGACTCGGATGAACTTATCCTCCGCAGCAGAGGTGACTCTTTGGTCTTCCTTTCCTGGGGCGGTCCGCATGTGAGCCAATTTCTTTGTAGTGCTTGATCGTTTTTGTGACTGCATTTGGGGACACTTTCAAAGTTTTCCCAATTTTTCAGACTGACTGACCTTCATTTCTTAAAGTAACGATGGCCACTCGTTTTTCTTTACTTAGCTGCTTTTTTCTTGCCATAATACAAATTCAAACTTTTGGTCTGTACTGTATATATATATATATATATATATATATATATATATATATATATATATATATATATATATATATGTTCTTGACATGGGCTGAAACAAAGGAAAAGCAAACCGCGAGAGAAATATTCATTCATCAAGAGTTCTGTACAAAAACAATTATATTTATAATAATTAAAATGTAATCATTTCATACAGTATATACTCAACCTTACATGTTTTACTGAGAAATTTCTGTTTCTGACATTATGTGCCTACTGCAAAAAAAATGGCATGAGCTTGCTGTTTTTGAGTGTGACCCTATTAATTTAGTAGTTAATTACGATTTCAGAATTTAATGTGAATTTGATGACTCAACTACTATTTGATGACTCTCATATTATTCGTTGTTTAACACTTTTTTGTTATTACATAATTCTACACAGTTCCATTTTATTATTCCAAAATTAATAGAAAAATTTACATGAGAACGTTTGACCAAACTTTTGACTGGTAGTGTAAATGTTTTTCAAAAGGCCAAGGATGACTGGATTGCACCTCTGTTGATGTTTTACCCTTTTGCAAAAACTGACCTTTTAGTTCTAGTATGATTCCTAGGTATTTGTCTCTGTGACAGTCAACTCTGGGTAACAAACAATTTTGCCACTATTAAAATCAGACTTTTCACTTGACATGCTTAAAACTGGGTTCATTCCAATCTGAATAGAAGGAAACAAATAACAATTAATTTCTGTCCTTTAATTTTTTAAGTAAAGCTATAAAATATACTAATAAAGGTTTTTCATTGATTATTTAACTTTTGACAATGGAAGAAATCAATGTTGTGTTTATTAATACAATAATAAATCTGGTAACAGTCCTAATATACATTGCATCTGCCTCATAAAAATTGATGCCTGAAAAAACAGCAAATGATTGGCCAGCTTAAACTAAAAAAAATAAAAGATAAAAAATTTGTCGAACTGGGTTAAGAACTATTCAACACATTACTCAAACCTAGAAGGACAGTGCTGAACCAACAAATTCAGTGATGAAATGTAGTAAGAAAAAAACGAAGGAGGGTCACTTAAACGTTTGGTGGAATGGAATTGTAAAAAAAAAAAAAAAAGAAAGAAAGAAAGAAAGAAAAAAAAAGCTATGTTTAATAGTAAAAATAAAAGGATGATGGCACAGTAAAGCAGTGGTTAGCAGTGTGGCCTCACACCTCCAGAGTTGAGAGTTTGATGCTTTAAGTCTGTGTGCATGGAGTTTGCATGTTCCCATAAGCAATTCATTTAGTTAAGTATGTATAGGTTCAGAATGTGGCAATAAATGAAGTCAGCTGACTACCTTTATGTAGTGAATGACCATGTAATACCATCAATGGTTTGTTTCTTCCCTGATGGCATGGGCATGTTCCAGGAGTCAAATTGTAAAAGAGTGTTTTTTTGAAAATGAGCAATAATTTTTGCATATGAACTGACCATCACATTGCAAACTGTAATCAAAAAACAAATTGTTTAAGAAAATTGTTTACTGGATTAAGACTTATAACCAATGTTCTGATGTGAGACAGGAACCCAAAATGTACCAATAAAATAACACCACAGTATAAGAGAGTCACCACTTTTCTTTTCAACTATCAAAGAATGGTACACTAACTGCATAATCATTTAGATATTTTTTTTCAATTGAACACATTTTTACCTCTTTATTTTTTTTCTAAGTCATAACATTTTGTAAATACCCCTTTGGAAAATTAACAATTACAGTTTTTGCTTGTATAGCCTTATTGAAGAAAAGCAAGTCTGAGAATGTCCTGCATACATCAATGAAATCAAAACTGATGGACTACATGAAATTTTTAAATGCAAGACTCATATCCCGAATCATTCATTTGGCACTTTTTCAAATTGTCTCCAGACACCACAGTAAATTAAAAATTAACCTAAGCTGATTTACTGCCACCACAGAGCATAGGGCTTGAGCAGATTTTTGTCAGGTCATGTGCAAGCACAGTTGCAATTATACAGTACAGCCATAAAGAAAGGCAGATTTACAGGTCATCAGTGTTTTTTTTTTTTTGTTTCATCCTGAACAGTGCCAGCTTAACACTGCAGTCACTATTATTAGTGCAAATGTCAGAGAAAATCCTGGGAGCATAATGTTATACATTGACTGAATTTCAGAGAAACCTCAGTGATCTCAAATCTATATGAAATGTAGCTAAATACAGTGCCTTGTGAAAGTATTCGGCCCCCTTGAACTTTGTGACCTTTTGCCACATTTCAGGCTTCAAACATAAAGATATAAAACTGTAATTTTTTGTTAAGAATCAACAACAAGTGAGACACAATCATGAAGTGGAACAAAATTAATTGGATATTTCAAACTTTTTTAACAAATAAAAAATTGGGCGTGCCAAATTATTCAGCCTCCTTAAGTTAATACTTTGTAGTGCCACCTTTTGCTGCGATTACAGCTATAAGTCGCTTGGGGTATGTCTCAGGGGTATGTCATCAGTTTTGCACATTGAGAGACTGAAATTTTTGATCATTCCTACTTGCAAAACAGCTCGAGCTCAGTGAGGTTGGATGGAGAGCGTTTGTGAACTGCAGTTTTCAGTTCTTTCCACAGATTCTAGACTGGATTCAGGTCTGGACTTTGACTTGGCCATTCTGACACCTGGATATGTTTATTTGTGGACCATTCCATTGAAGATTTTGCTTTATGTTTTGGATCATTGTCTTGTTGGAAGACAAATCTCCATCTCAGTCTCAGGTCTTTTGCAGACTCCATCAGGTTTTCTTCCAGAATGGCTCCATCCATCTTCCCATCAATTTTTACCATCTTCCCTGTCCCTGCTGAAGAAAAGCAAGCCCAAACCATGATGCTGCCACCACCATGTTTGACAGTGGGGATGGTGTGTTGACAGAGGGTGATGAGCTGTATTGCATTTATACCAAACATAACGCTGTGCATAAATGCTGTTGCCAAAAAGTTTGATTTTGGTTTCATCTGACCAGAGCACCTTCTTCCACATGTTTGGTGTGTCTCCCAGGTGGCTTGTGGCAAACTTTAAACGACACTTTTTATGGATATCTTCAAGAAATGTCTTTCTTCTTGCCACTCTTCCATGAAGGCCAGATTTGTGCAGTATACGACTGATTGTTGTCCTATGGACAGAGTCTCCCATCTCAGCTGTAGATCTCTGCAGTTCATCCAGAGTGATCATGGGCCTCTTGGCTGCATCTCTGATCAGTCTTTTCCTTGTATGAGCTGAAAGTTTAGAAGGACGGCCAGGTCTTGGTAGATTTGTCTGATACTGCTTCCATTTCAATATTATCGCTTGCACAGTGCTCCTGGGATGTTTAGAGCTTGGCAAATCTTTTTGTATCCAAATCCGGCTTTAAACTTCTCCACAACAGTATCTCGGACCTGCCTGGTGTGTTCCTTGTTCTTCATGGTGCTCTCTGCACTTTAAATGGACCTCTGAGACTATCACAGTGCAGGTGCATTTCTACAGAGACTTGATTACACACAGGTGGATTCTATTTATCATCATTAGTCATTTGGGTCAACAATGGATCCTTCAGAGATCCTCACTGAACTTCTGGAGAGAGTTTGCTGCACTGAAAGTAAAGGGGCTGAATAATTTTGCACGCCCAATTTTTCAGTTTTTTATTTGTTAAAAAAGTTTGAAATATCCAATAAATTTCGTTTCACTTCATGATTGTGTGCCACTTGTTGTTGATTTTTCACAAAAAATTACAGTTTTATATCTTTATGTTTGAAGCCTGAAATGTGGCAAAAGGTCACAAAGTTCAAGGGGGCCGAA